>BGPR01003099.1:79108-103987 GCA_013235015.1 Araneus ventricosus | reverse complement strand
ATTTGCATTATTTGAAATTGTCATATTAAAAAGAAATGTTCATTAAATAATTACTAACAAACAATTTTTAAATAATTATTCTCTATATTTGAGTTGCCATATTGCCGACAAACTCCACGCACCAGAAAACTGGTCCCAACCACAAAATGTGCTTCGGTCGGCTACGACATCGAAGCTGTAATAGCTTTTGATAGGGTCAAGTATCCCTAACTTTTTAGGGTCAAGTGTCCCTAACTTGACTTTATCTAAATAATCTAAAAATTAAACCACTTAGAATTAAGACTCTGCATAACATTGCATATCAAATTATATATAGAAGTATGCTTAAAACTTAGAAATATTTTAATACACCATATCTTCAATAACAGAATTCAATACACCATATCTTCAATAACAGAATTCAATACACCATATCTTCAATACACCATATCTTCAATACACCATATCTTCAATACACCATAAATTCAATACACCATATCTTCAATAAAGCAAAATATTGTTTTGAGAACACCGTTTAAAAATCAATGGGAAAATGCAAAGGAAACAGCGAAAATCAGTAACATTTCTTAATCCTCTTATCAGTGAATCAAATTTGGGCCTTTCTTATCAGGGGTGAATCTTTGAACGGCCTTTCTAATACGCCATGTGTATTTTCATCTCTTTTTTTCGTAATTCCAAGAAAAAATTACTCGGAGAATAAGTCGGCTCACATCTGGTAGTACTTGCGGGCCTGATTTTGTAATTTCAGATAAACAACTTTGGAAAATCCTGTCGGTAGAAAAGAAGTCATGATTCAAAATTTAGTTTATATTAACCAATTTTCGATTATCCGAGGTGAATGATAAAATCATCTCGGATAATCGAGATACTGTAAATTGAAATAGTAAGAAAAGAATATATATCTATTGTTACGAATTCTGTAAATTTAACGACTTGGCAAGGTCTTTGGCGTCAAATTTGGCGACTTGACTGCAAACAAGAACTGGACTTCTACAACCCAAATTTAAATACCAGAAGACCCAGAGCCTCCTTTAATAAATTCATTCCTACATAAGTTGTACTTTATCTCAATTTCAATATTTTTTTTATCTCAACCTCATAAATCTGATTTTATAGTCAATCGAAAAACCCCACTTTGATTCTCACGGACCATCTCCCAACTCTCCTACTCTTAAATTTAACTGTTTTCCTCACTCCCTTTTTTTCTTTCACCCTCTCTCAAATTAAACGAGGAACGAATCCGTAACGTCGGGTTTGAAGTGCAGTGTCTCGACAACTTATGAAGATGCTTGTTTTCAAAAGATTAGTCATCTTTTAATATTTGTTTCTTTGATTTCTAAGTTAGAAAGCAAACATTTTATTTTTATTAATCTAGGTCCGTATTATAAGGAAAACACTGAGAATTTACTTTTTATTTAATGGGATATCAATTCAGAATTGAATATAGTATATGTTACTTCATCTACAATGCTGCACGAAATTAACTATTAAAAATAATTTCTATGATTAATTAAAATGCACTTAAAGGACCAAACATACATTACATGACTTTAAAAATTTCCCCAAAAATGCTTAGATACTGTATTCTTGAGTAATAAAAAGCAGAAATTATGCGTTTGAAAAACTCTAAGGCGTAACTTTATTATTTGAATCATAAATAAAGCCAACCAAGGCTAAATTTTCATTTAATGTAGGCTTTATACTAGAGATGATATGATTCCACTCTTTTCATTGTAATGATATCACTATATTTGCAAATTTCTATAATTAAATAATACTATATACATTTTAGGTAGTGCTAATTCAGAGAAAAATCAGTCAGAACTATGTAATCTATTTCTTTTTTACTCTCCGTGAGAAAGAAATTCTGAAGGAAAATATCATGGTTTCTAAAACCTCCAAATCAGAGTAGACAGTTCCTCGTACTGAGTTTATTATTTAAAAGAGAAAATTTCTCATTCTTAAAATATTCTTTAGGATTATCTTCCACTTTTCTTCGTAAAGTTCCGAAGAAGGTTTCTCGCCTGTCACCAAAAGAATCATCATATGATGTAGAACCAGCTCAATGGTGAGTTACTAACAAAGCTAACGTATTGATATGGCTAGCATGCTCTCCAGAGTTAAATCCTACCGAGAAATAGTAAGAGATTATTTTGTGAAATCTGTCTAGGAAATTTGAACGACTGATATAAAATGCGCGTTTTTAGATACATTTATAATATTCCAAAAAATCATAAAACTTTGCAAAAATTGTCAAAAGTTTTTATTTTAGAAGAAAAAATTAATTTAATATTTGATTTTTTCTGTCAGCTTAACATTTAAATACAGACGTGCACGGTACATTTTACATTATTATATGAATAAAATATAAATTCGAATACTACTTTTTACTTTATTTTATGCATATGTTTGCGTGTAGGAGTTACAATTTTGAGGCAAGGAATTTCATAAAAATACTAAATATGGACGAATTATTTCAGTAAAATCCAAAGCATTTATATCCATGTGATGCATTGTACTAAAACTTTTGAAAAGAAGAGAATTAAAGTTAGCAAAATTCCAGAACTTTTCAGACGTTAAGTCTAAGATCGAAAACAAAAATGTAAAATAAATAATCGGTAAAGCTTCTTAAGATTTCAGCAGTATTGGATGGGCCGAAAACTTTTATTCTCCAAAGAAACATCAAGCATAATCTTTTAATGGAGCGGCACCAACTTTTTGATTTATTTTTCCTAAGTCTTGTATATTATTATCAAAATACGGAAGTCAGTCATACTAAAACTTTATGTAGTTTTCATTCTTGAAAAATATGCACGTATTACTATTTTTAAACTCAAAGATATGTTTTGAATGATCAAAAGCTTTTAAGCTGAAGGTTACGGCGCATGTTTCTGCCTTAAACTTTGTATAAACTAAGAAACTTTATATAAAATTGCATATTTATGCATGGTAAAATTATAAGTGTAACTTTAGTATATGACATTTTCTGATTTTTATTATCAAAATGATAAGTTAAAATTTTCAATTTATAACATTTAAGATACAAAGTTAAAAAGTAGGATTTCTAAATGTAAAGGAATTTTTGGAAAGAAATTGGATGCAATATTTGAAGAAAAATTATTTCTAATATCTTTTAATTATTTATGAAAATCGCATACGATTTCTTCAACATGACTGCGAAATAGTTTTAATACTTTTCTGTGAATCTGTAAAACTATCTTATGTCCATTTCTTGGTTTGTGAGCAAATATTGTGCTAGTAAATAATGTATGCTTATATAGTAGATATTTATTTATTTTCCCACGCTGACACAGCCTACCCAAAGGGTGTAAGGGACTGATTCGGACGGCACACAGTGTGTTATTTTCGTAATCTAGAGCAGTGGTGAGCAAACTGTTTTCATTTCCGACCACTTCATCTTGTGTAAAATCTTTTCGCGACACCCTCTGGATGTCGGAACCGTTCTTTGTAAAAAAGCCTTGAATTTTTTATTGTCAAATAAATTCCTTTGAATTTAGCTACCCACAAAAATTTTCGCACGACCCACGTTTTGCGCACCTTTGATCTAGAGGGACAAAAGTCAATTTTATTACCTTTCTACGCACGTGAAATTTTTGTTTATTTGCAAAAGGAATAAACCATATTTTCTGGAATTAAGGTTTATATTCCAAGAAATCGTGCCGAACACTAGAAAAAAGGGTCGGACTTGCCGACTATCTGCGCTCTGCCTGTCAAGAGTTCTAGGGGCTCGTGTCATTCGTCTAAGTTTGCTCGATGAATGCGCTATGTTTCTATGTCCTGGTAGTGGTTGTGTGTTGTTGTTATTTTTTAGAAGTATCAAGGTTAGTTTACATAAGAATTCACTTTAAAATGTATTTCAATTTAATCATGAGCACCATAAGAATTGATCATAGTTTTTTCCGTGCGAGAAAAACTTCAAAGTCAATTTTAACTTGAGTTTTAGGATATTATACCAATTGGTAATTGTGTTTTCCTGAAAAAATTACCTGTAACCTATATGAAATAATTGAATTTGCTTTGCGAATATTTGCGAATCTCATAGAAGTTTTCCTTCATTACAAAAGAATACTTAAATGTTGCGCCGAAATTTTTTCGACTTTCGGTTTGCTAACGCCAAAGAATCAAGAACAAGTGCTTTTTTCAGTTATAGATTTCAAGAACTTGTTGCCCTGTTTCTTTCAGAAGGCAGTTTAAAAACTTTAAAAGTTATAATTAGAAGAGTTAACCAAAAATTTGAAGAAAAGTGGTCGAAATCGCACAGCCACAGTGAACGCTTCCTAAAAAACAATTTTTCGTGGTTAGATGAATGCATATCATTTTCTGATATTGCCAAATGAAGTATAGAAACTATTTCAAATCCTGTACCGGGTAGAAGAACTCACAGACCATAAAAAGATTTTGAACGTTGTCGAATTCAACACATCCTGGAAACATCAAGCCAAGAAGAGAGATCGATGGTGGTGTAAGTACATCTTCACAGAGAAGGCAAAAGAGATTTAGCAGCAATTGTAAATAAATTGTGCCATTTTTCTCCCAGAAGAGGTAACTACAATAAAAAAAAAGCGAGGAAACGTTTTTAAAACCTAAAGCAAAGCGGTCTTTCGGAAGACCAAACGCTAGCTTTGATGGTCGAAGCAAATTTGTCTACACGTCAATATAATATAATGCGGTAATGTAATACAGCAGCAAACAAAACAAAATACATAAGAGCATGTATCCAGCTTATCATAAAATTAAAGTGGCAAAACAGTTGTGCTATCCGAGTGACGTCAATACAACTGAAACCTTCGCAGAAATAAAATTCTAATCTCTAATGGATCACACTATTACGCTATTGTCCAGAGTGCAATAAGAGGTCTTAAAATCCATAAGAGACTTGAGAACTCGGAACATAATTCTGGAGTGGGGTTATGATGGAGCGGAACAAAATTGATAGAATTGGAGGTTTTCAGGTGAAAATTATTCTGACGAAAGTTTATTTAGTATATCAATGGTGCCTTTTCAGATACACTCATACTTAGTGAATGACCCAAAAATTTAAAAATTAAAACTTATTATTTATAGTTATGCTAAAATATATGTCTTAAACCTTTACCGTGCTTCTATATTTCATAAAAAACCCTTAATCGTTTATTTAACCCACTGAGTTTGGGCTAAATAATTTTGTCCCTCTAGATTACGAAAATAACACACTGTGCGGTGGGAAGTTTGAGTTTATAAAATTTATAAATCCAACTATAAACAATTAATTATTATAGTTATTTATAATCCCAATTATAAACCATTATAATACAAATACAAAACAGAACATTAGTTAGTTTAGTTACATAAACGTCCTGTTTGGACGGAGGGTTATTTTGTGACGGACCTCATAATTTTCAAATAATCAAATTAAAATACACATATGTGAAATGTATAATATATAATAAAAACATATAAGTCACATTACGCAATATCCATATTTCAATCTAAACTATTTCTGAAACTATGGTTTCTATTCCAAGTTTAATTTAATTATATTTACGTCCCGTGATGCAACACGAGGGCTATTTTGGGTATCTCGTAACTTGGAACCGTGGTCAGATGACGAGGGTAACACCTGATATGCATCCCCTCTCTTAAGTTTCGCACCACACAAGTGGGTCTATCGCAAGTGGGATCACGAACATAAATTACATTCGCTGAAACATTCATACATATATTCTTTATTCTTCTGCTTTCGAAGTTCAAATACTTGCGGTTATTGGATAATTTAAAAAATTCGGATGTGCACGTATAGAGGGAAAGCTCGCCTAAAGATGAAGAAGCAGTTTTCCCCTCGACTTTCTTATACACTTTCACAATATGGCATGACTTTTATTTAGCTTCATCGTACAGTGAAGAAAATCGTGTGTGTTTGCCTTTTGAACTTCTTCAGGTTAACAAATTGTATTAAAATATAAATCTGAAATTTTGGTATTTAGACAACATGCTAAATTTTATTGATTTAGTTCGCTACGTTTTTTAATTATTCTTGTTCACATACGTATGAACAAACAAGCAGACAGACAATCTACGATTCCACGGATATGATCCAAAATTTGGCACACATCTATACTTTTGGTGTGAAGAACACATACTGACATTCATTCCTCTAGCCTGTTTTGATTTTGAGTTGTCGCATTACCATACACACAGACTTGCCGCTGACGGATTTGGTCTAAAATGTGATACATGTTATATTCTATCTTGATGCAAACATCACATGCCAAATTTCATTCGTCTAACTCCTTCCATTTGTGAATATTTATGCTCGCAGACAAACAGAATTCGAGGAAAATTTAGGTCTCTTTCATTCTATTTATCAGGAGGTTAATAACCTCGTTCCACAGGTTTAGTCCTGGTTTTTTTTTCTGCTTGTCAATTTCTGTTAGAATTTAGAGCCGACCAAGTCTGCGGCAGCATGAATCCACGTCATCCAAACTGTCTTGCACATTTTGGTGACCCTCCGGATGGAAGCATCGATGTACGAGAAAGTGTATATATGTATATATATAAAGAAAAAATAGTACGAGAACATCTCACGGGCCCTCAGCACTATCCTGACAATGGACTCGTCTCCGGGACCAGGGGCGAGGTGTCCCGTAATCAAGAAGAAGAAGACAGACAGAATTACAAAAATATTTTTCTCCTCAGGTCGAGGTCTCCACTGTCTGAGACGGATCTTCGGATCCCAACATTCATGTGCAAACCAAGGCCGTTAGGTCGAAGAATGCTGCTTGTCATGCTTCGGAGATTGTGGCCCGTGAGACCGTGCTCTCCGTTGAATCCCCATCACTGGTGTAAAATTGATTTTTCGTATCGAGGGAGGTCGAAAATGTGGAGATTCATCAAATTCTAGAGGTTGACATTTTTGAAGATTACGTGTTTTCTCGGTCGTACACTTTGTACATATGAAAGTAAAAAGTATCAATGTATTTTTTTTCAAATGGACTCAACACCATATATAAATCGTAATCCTAACATATTAAATTAAGTCTTTAGCCAATTTACACCTTTAACATATTTACAAATGTTCACTTTGTAATTTCGCCTTGTTTGTCTTTCTGAGCGTATATACCTTAGCTGGAAAAATGTTCTTTAAAATATATCGAATAAAAAATGTATTGTTCTGTGAAGCACAAAGAAACCTAAAAGAATTCAGAAAGTTATATTAGCAGACACACATTAATACATTTAATTGCCAATTTAATTTTATCCTCAAAAGCTATCCTTTATATAGCAGGGTAAAAAATAACTTTTGAAGTCCGGTTCAATTCAAAGAAAAGAAATCACTAAAAACTGGATCTGAAACAACAACAGCAACAAAGAACTGCTTATAAAGACTACTTCCTAAAGACAATTTCAAGTTTTTTTTTATGATCACGATGACTGCGCATCTCAGAATTGAATAACTGTTTCTTTAGAAATCTCCTCAAGGTTTGAGAAAAGATAATTAAAGGGAGATCGTTTCACATATATTCATCTAGCTACAATTGACTTATTGATTAACATGTAATTTAATACCACTTATCCTTTGGAAATCAGCTGTTGAGTCGTGTCTTGCTGTCAGTTCCAATAACTTTCAACCCTCAAATTGTCTTTTTCAAGATCAGCAAGGGAATAGAAGAATCGTTTACTATGCTGTTCACCTTCTTATCATGTTGTAAATTTACATACACTAATGACAGTAAAATGGTAATTCGACACTATTCAGTGAGATAAAATTTTTTTTAACTTAGTGCAGTTTTTGCGACAATTCCTTGATTTACCGAAAACAGCATTTGAACTCCTATGGATTCTTTATTACTCTCTAAATAATAAAAGTAAAACTCAAAGGTAACAGATATTGCTCATATACATTTTTTTTTGTCTAGATCAGAATAACTTCTATATGACACTGTTTATTGCTTGTGTTCCTGTTTTTCATGTGTAGCTTTTTTTTAAAAAGCTTAGTTATATTCACGTCCCGTTTTGCAGCAACATGACGATTATTTTGGAGCGTACCTCGTAATTTTGAGCCATTGTCAGATGACAGGGACGACGCCTGATCCGACACTCTCCTCCTCAAGATTCCTCACTACACGCAACGACCGGTATTGAGTTTTGGATCCTTCGTGAATGACCACCTATATCGATCGAATTAATTGGGTGACACCAAACCGGTCATTGGTCTAAACGGTGTAGAACAGCCTCGTCGTGAATGTCCAACTTTAAATCCGACGTCGTGAGCCATACATCCTCCTGTTAGTGTGGTGTGGAAGCTTGGAGAGGGAGGTGACGGCTAAGGTTCGGCTTTGTCCTCTGACCACGATTCAAATTTACGATGTCCGTTCCAAAATAGCCCTCGCGTTTCTTCAAAACGAGATGTTAATATAGCTAAAACTAAAAACAGGAATATTTCTAAGGATATTTTAATTGTGTTTTGAGTGATAAAAATTCTCAAATTGAAATTTCGTTAAATTAAAATTTAGCCTACCTTATTTTATTTCATTGAAATCTATTAAATTGATATTTGAACAATTTTCCGAGAATGAAATCCGAGGTCATCCAGCAATTTCGTTTTGTTACTCTAGTTAAAGACAAAAATTGTTTATTAAAAATTATAATTTTGTTCTGCTATTAATTTACAATTTTACACTACAGTAATCAAAGATGCAGTTTGTCACAATTAAGAAATAAAGTATATTTTTTATTCGAGCGTCCAACGAAAAGATTTCATTAATGATAAATCCCATTTTTGGTTTTCTTAATTAAGCCAATTACATTCTTTCTCTTTTCCTTATGTCAAACGTTACTTCATTTAGATATTTTGGAAAGGAGGAATAAAATATCGCTGAAAGCTTTGCTGAACATAAATTTCACTGAAAGAATTAATACATTTTTTTCTGGCAACAGAAACAAAGTTGTTGAGTAAAAAATAGGGTTTTTGTCAATGTCTTTTATTACGAAACTGTTATTTCTTGCAATTGTGCGTTTTTTTACCCATTCCCCAAAATCTCCAAGATAAACTAGAACGATCTAATTATCGTCTTCTGAGCTTCATAGGGTGTAGAAATCCCCACCACGCAGCTAGAATAATTGCTTTGAGAGTCATAAGAACAACGAGAATGCTCGTAAACATGTTTATTTTGTATGGCATTTGAATGCAATCCAGGTAATATACTGCGTCCTTTTGCCTCTGCATATAGACCTTAAATGGAGCAATCAAAGTGGTGTCAAGACTATTTCAGGTGAAGCTCTGAGAGCGATTTCTCTTCACATGAGATTATTTACAGTCTAAATATGTACTCACTAGCTGTTATTCCCGGCGTTACTCGGGATTAAAATACTTCCATGCCTAATATTTTTTATGTGAAAACTGCTTTTGTATAGAAAACTATAATACCCAAAATTCTTTTATCGTCTGAAGCGGTTTTTAATTAAAATGAGAATATCAATTGAACCAGACGATTTTTAAACTTTTAATATGGTGTAAAAATAATTTTTGTGAGATAATATATATTTTCGAAAAATATCACGGAAAATGCCAAAATCTTGCTTCATTTCCAATTAACTGAAATTTTAATGAGCTTTGGGACTTCTAGAAGTTGACGGTGATCTTTCTCTTCTTATATAAAATATATTTATAAGAATAAGCAAACATTTCCGGAAAAAAAGGTAAATTAGTTCATAGTCCAACCGTTGCCTAGCAACGGAGTAGCTATAAATTTGAGTTATTTCAAAATCGTCTACAAGTAATCAATTATTTATTAAAGTTTGAAAAATTAATAAAAATTGAAGGGAAAATGTCACATATAAAAAATTGGTATAATTGAAAAGGTAAAATTTTGAACTTTAAGATGATATTAAAATATTTTTGGGGGATAATTTGCTCCGAACTCACAGCGGAAAAACGGTTTCGGTTAATTTCTAATTAACTGACTGTTTCACTAACTTTTGCGCTTTGGAAAGTTGGCAGGTGTCTTCCCCTTGTCTTAATTAATAAGTGTGAGAAGTTTGATTGAAATCGGTACTGTGGTTTAATAGGATATGTGGAACATACATACGAACAAACATACATACCCACAATGACTTTTATTTATATTAAGATGATGAACCTTTACATGGTGAGAACCAAGCATTCGCATCAATACGTCGAAACGTGCATTAAGTAGCATTGAGTTAGTATTATGGAGGCCTCGTTATGTCTGTCAGAATGATATGGAAACCAGCCAAAAAGTACAAACATGAAATTTTGCATTCCGTCATTTATCTTTTTAGTGCGATGCTCGGAGACACCAGTGTCTTGGTGGTTGGAGTCCCAGTTGCGGGACTGCACCAAGTTCAAGATAAGATTTCACCGCTGTGGTGCTCATTAAATTCCCTATTAGCACAGAAATATCGTCAAATCTTGTAACACGTCCAGAAATATTTGAATGCTGCAGACTGGACACCCTGGATATTGATTTATCAAATAACGCGATTCTGTTTAAAATCAGGCTAGAATTGCATTTTTAATGATCTAAATGATTTAACTTGTCCTTCGGAAGTATTTTCGCTGTTTTAAGTAACATAATTTGAAGTTGTTAGGAAAAATTAAAATTTAAAACTTAACGTTATTATATTTTTTTAGAAGTCGCCAAGTTCGCCAATTTCCAGATTCTTAATTATTACGGTAACATTTATGTCCTTTTACAATCATTGATGCTCTCCGCCAAGCATTTTATGATTCTCACCGAATGTTGTGTGCATGCCCACATGCAAAATTCCACAATATTCATATTTAATAATGGTCATTTTCTGCGATAATAGAGTTTAGTGATGAAAATTGAGATTTTATTAAGTTTATGATACAGGGTGTCATAAATTATTGGACCCATTTCAAAAATTAATAAAAAAAACCTATAAAGCAGCAAGTACTTTTTTAAATGAGAGAGTAGTCTCAAAGAGTAGTATCAAAAAGTTTTTTTTTTTTCAGATAGGTAACGTGCCGCTACTAGTGCGTCATACAACGCAAGTATCAAAATGGCTACCGTGCAACAGAAGGCCCGTCTCTGGTTCCACGAAAGCAAATCAATTGTAAATGTTCAAAGAATTATTCGATTAGAATATCGAAATTTTCTGTCTCTAAGTATGTAATTAAGTCGTTGGTATGAGCAATTAAGGGGTGAAAGTCTCCCTCAGTGATGTCCATTTCCTGTTCCCTTTAATTTCTCATACCAACGTTTGATGAAGTTCTTACTTGGAGACTGTCAATTTCGATACTCTGACCAAATAATTCTTTGAAATGCTACAATTGATTTGCTTTCGTGGAACCAGAAACGTGTCAGACTTGCTTCCTGCTGCACGGTAGCCATTTTGACACTTGCGTTGGAATGCTCAGATTTAGTGCAGCGGAACGGCGCGTTACCTATATGAAGGAAAAAAACCTTTTAGACCTACTCTCTCATTTAGAAAAAAGAAAAACAAAGTTGTCATATTATAGGTTTTTTTAAAATTAATTTTTGAAATAGTTCCAATAAGTTATGACTACCTAGAACTTGATGCCTTTAGAGGTTATAATGGTGACCTGGTGGCAAAGTGTCGGCTTTGGGGCCAAAGGGTTCTAGGTTCGAAGAACGATTTCGCCAAATATCCTCCGTGTATGTAGGCTTGGTGCACGTTAAATCTGTTGTTGTGGCCTTCTAACTTAAGTATGGTGTGTTTAGTTAGTGTGGATGTCTTAGGCGTTGTCCTCATCATCTAATCACTATTCAAAATGATGTCTCTCCCAAAAAAACCGCCGTTTAACTTCAAAAGATGTTAATCAGGCTGACTAGAAGTACTCACTAACTCACAAGACCTCTAAATTTAATGAATGATATGCTGTGAATTTACATTTTCATCGCCAGTGTCAATTACACAGGATCAATTAAAAAACATCTAGCAATTTTATCAGGACGATCATCGATTGCAGAATTCACTCATTAAACTTCGTCATTTCTCGTGGAGAAAACTGATCGTGTACTATTTTCTTCCACCGAAATCAAAATTTCTTCATCGCTGGCGAGTGTGTGGAGTAGGGAAGGAAGTAAGTCTCTACATCAAAGATGTTTTGTATAAGAGAAGTTAAACAATACTTCTTTTTATAAATAAAGTACATTCAATTGAATGGGTAAATTAAAAATTACTATTTTATTATATATTAAGCTTCAGGAAACGTTGCAGTTTTTTCTCTTTAAAGCGAAACTATCACGTGCGGAATCAGAATTACGATTATGATATCTAAACATATAGAAGTTTTACATTTTCTTGCCAAATATTTTACAGATTCCCTTACTGACAAGAACATGTAATAAAAATGCCATTTCATTAAAAAATTGTCAAATGCAAGCTCTTAGCAACGTCGCATAGGAGCAATTTAAAAACTCTTTAATGCATCTGCCTGAAACTTATTTTTATTTAAACAGAAGCAGAATACTGCATTCCGCATGTGATGAATTGGAAGAAACTGATCCATTTACATAACCGTCTATTACAATTACCGTATTCAGAATTGCAAGAAATCCTGCGCGACAGAACAAGAGTTACTGTATAAAAGAAAGAAATACAACTCGGATACATCCAGAAAAAGTAATTCTTACCTTTGCGAGACATTTCTGAGAAACATTCTTCTCAGAAGAAAATCCGTTTGCATCTTATCTGCTGGAAAGATTCGGAGAGGAGGACGTTGCGTAACAGAATAAAATATTTCACATCTCTATTTCGAATTGAAAAGTTTTTCTTTTGTTATGCTATTTTTTGAATAAAGGAGTCCAAGATAAACATACAATTTAATGTCTGTATATTTCCTATCCATTAGAACACGACTGCAGATTTTGCACTAACGAATTCTCGGTTATACTAATATATTTATTAGTGCATTTTATCTTACATAAGTGTTATATATTTTATAATAGCACTTATGTAAGATTAAAATGCTTCTTCCGAGGTATTGAAATACATTAAAGTCAAAGGACTATTGATGATAATACTTTTTTTTCATAATGAGGCTGATTTTCCGACATAAGATCATTCTATAGACAGAACACCGCCCTGTGCCGGATTATCAAATAGCCGGGTTATCATCTGCCTCGAAATTATTTTCTTGAATTATTTTCAGGGTGATTTAACTTTTGGGCTTTCCTTTAAACTACAACAGCCTTGTACTCGAATTTATTAAAATTAAAATCAAGAACAGTAAAACTTCGATTAACCGTTCCCGTCGGGACCAGGGCCGTGACGGATAACCGAATAGACGGATAACAGCGATCTCTTAATATTGTGAAACAGTTGTGTGTGAAAGTACTTCGTGGACAATTTTAAAATGTCTGTTTTTTGATATTTTTTTAGATGATAACGGATAATAGAAACTGACGACTGTTAAACGAGGTGACAATTAATCGAAGTCTTACCATATCGTTTAAATTGGAGAACATTATTCTTAGGATTTTTCTTTCACATATTTTCAAACTCGCTTTCAAATCAGTGTTATCCAATTTGTTTTGCAAGTTGACTCACTGACTCACGAGCCAACAACCCAGACAAATTTTGTATTAGAGTATTTAGATTGTTTTGTGAATTTTATCTTTAGATTGTTTTGTTATTTCTTTTACCGTTTTGTTTAAAATTACTTTATATTTAAATTTTTTTTATACACGAGATATCGAAACTAATTCTCTCGGTGACTGTTAAATTAATTATTTTGTTATTTCAGTTCATCATAATATTTGTTACTTAAGAACTGCTTATATAGAGTTTAAATTAAAATCGATGAAAAAAGCTAGTTTTCAAAGTTGACGAGGGGAAAGTTGGCCCCGAAATTTGCATATTCCCCTATACGCCTCTATAGAGCTTAATTTGGCCCTGGTTGGACTTGGCATATTCCCGAAATTACCAACCCTTCCTCAGCTGACATCCTTATAGTCGGTTGTTCCCCCACAGAGGGGCCCCCCAGAGTACGTGGATGAGAAATCACCGGAAGACTAAGCGGGTTCTCGCTTCCCTGGTGGGTACAGTAATGGTGTGGGGTTGAATTACTTCCACTCTAATGACGAAACATACGTCCCGTGATAGGGGTTGGTCAGTGGCCGGTGATTTCTGCTAGGACTCTACTCTCAGTTCCCGGCTGCTGTCATGACGACTATCATTCAGATGACCCCGCATACCTAGGCAGGGCGGTGGTAAATTGTTTCAGGCTATGGTCGGTTGTCACCGACGAATTTGATTTGGGGAAGAGTGCCTAATGTCGAATAGGTACTCGAAAGATCTTCAACATGCCGCATTATGAAGTGATACGAGTGCTGATTATTCTCGACGCTTCAGGAATATACCGACTTTGACTGGATCGAACCAGGAAACGTGGCATATGAGAACCAGCCTATGTATGAATATTGAAAGGTTTCCGCTAACAAAATAACTTGGACACTTTAGTGTATCTAAAGCAATATTGCTGCACAAATATTTAATAATAAACCCAAACACACTTGGTACTTTTAAGTGTGGGTTTGGTTTATTATGCAAATACAATTGTTTCTTTGCAATACAATACTTTGCTGATGCCCTGGCCATTCAAGGTCTGTTCGGATAACTGAATTTCTGGACTATTCAAAATATTTTTATCGAGTCAAATTTTCTCTCTGCCAGCGCGTTGGGGAACAATTTTGCCCCAAGGCGCTTATAAACTTTATTTTGTCTATCTCGGAAACTTGGTAAGTTTAATTTTAGCAATCGCCAGCTTCGAAGCATCATGGGGCTAATTTGGGACGGACTTCGCAAGTCTGAACCGCAGTCAGATGACTATGGCAACGTCTGAGCTGGCATCTCCTTCTGGAAGATTCCGCACCACACCAACGGGAAGATTTTTGACCTCCTACGTATGGTTTAGCGTTCAGCAGGCCCCATACACGGACAATCTTCTGTAGAATCAGGTTTCGAACTTGGAATTCTTCGGTCCTGAAGCCGAGACCTTACCGCTAGGCCACTGCAGCCCTTGCAGTAATTGTAGAAATTGTGTCCTGGCTCGATATCATTTGGTGAAACTAATACAAATAAGCGCCACTGCAAAATGATTCTTCTCTGTACCATTCACTTAAAATAATGTGATAACAAATTTTTATGATGACCACCGCGGTACGGATTTTTTATGTCTGATAGGACCGTAGTAGTGTGATGATTTCGAGTCTTGGTTTCGGGAAAGGAGGACATTGGTTTTGACAACTAATTCCATCAAAGATCCGCCCTGGTTTCAGGTTGAATCTGCAGTCCCGAGTCAAATGTTCTCGAGTTGATGTGGCGTGTAAGTTTGGAGTGTTGGGCACCGATTCAGGTGTCATTCTCCTCATCTAAACATGACTCAAAATTATGAGATCCCATCCAAAAATTGTCTTCGTGCATCCCGAAAACGGGAAATTATTCTACCGAAATAAATTTACACATTTTATTCAACCGTTTCAGCCAACTGTATAAATTAAAATGCTGCAAAATGTCTTTTAAATATGAGAATGAAGAATAATCAGCTTATGGCAGAAAAAGAGTCCAATAAACAAATTGGAAGTAAGATTCTCACGATTTTCATTACGTCCTGTAGCTTGAAGCAAGTCGCAGTGTTTGCTTCACTGAAGTTAAAAATACTTTTAAAGAAAAAAAGTATTTCTTTCTAAATAAAAGTGCTGAACTATTCATTTTTGAAACGGATTTGCCATGTGCATGGTTATTAATAATGTTATTCGCTATAATGGTATTAGAATAAAACAAAAGTGCATTACATTAAAATTATTTTAACATGTATGAAGAATAAAGTGAAAACGCTTATATGAAATATGAAAAAGAAAAATGCTCTCTTTATTATTTATAAGCACGCAAATTTTTAAAACTGTGCCTAAGAATAGTATTTAGCATTTACGTTGAAAAACTAGCTGCTAAATGCTAAGCTCTTCTATTATTTGTGTGCATCCATCACTTTTTTCTATTTGTTTTCTTAAATTTTAAGACACAGTTATATGAAATTATATGGTATATACATAGCGACGACATAATTTCCAAACACTGATATGAGACGTTTAAGTACTAAATAAATAACACATGAAAAAGACATCAAATTGAAAAAAGTGGGTAGGTAACGGTTTATTTTACTCTGATAAAAAATCAATAAACTTTAAGAAATCTAATAAAATGAACACATAGAATAATAAAAAAAATAATGCTAATCCTTTCTAACCCATTCATATTTTAAATTTGTTTTTACTTTGTTAATTATATCATTTTATTCTTTCACATAATTATAAAACTAGGCGCAAGTCATTTAAAAATTATAATGACAAATCAAAATTGCTTCAGTTGTCTCCACTGACAACTTGTTTCTTTCTCCCGGTGTCTCACGCAGAATTTAGGGAAGAAACGGGACAAATAGTAATACGGGACTGAGTAGTGAAAAAAGGGGGAAGTCCCATATATACGGGACCTATTCCAACCCTATATATACAGGATACAACTTAAGATTGTTTCAACCTTCTGAATGCATGTGTTAGAAAGAATTTATAATATGAAATAAAAAAGTTATCTAGGTTTCTTTAACAAACAAACAAAAACAATCACTCGTAAAAAATTTAGCTCTCATGTAGCTACTAAACGGGACGTTAGTCTAGCTAACCAAATCAAATATCTTCTATAGACATTCGATAGTAAGTGTTTATTTTGACGAGTATTTGATCTTTTTTTAGGAGATTCATTTTTAGTATCTTGAAGCCTTTAGCAGAATTTGCTTTCATCAGACTTCAAATGCCGCTTTTCCAACTTTTTTAATGAGAAATCAGCTGCAGAAAGGTCTTTTTTGAATATGGTACACCTTTTAATTTATCCATCAGTATAATTTTTATAATGACCTTCGTTATATGAAACTTTCTATAGGGGAAGGCTGGCGAATTTGGGTTACCAAAAGATGTTTCAATGTATAAAGATGAAGTAATTTCAATAAAAAAAAGTAATAGAGTTTTTTCTGTAGTTTATTTATCTTCAAAATAATGCAATTAATCTTTTAAAAAATAGGCTTTCAAGTAGAAAAAACGGTTATTAAAATTGTGTCATCAGTCCAATTAGAGGAACTGGTTTCCCAAATTGGACCACCAATTTCTTTAAGCACAGTTAAAGCAAAAGTATTTTTGATTCTCAAATTTACATCAGCCCACAATGTATGAATCCATGTATGATATTTTATTATATGTTTCATTTATTCTTCTTCGTTTCCTCATTTATATGATAAAAGAAACCCTCGTAGCGTTAATTTTTGTTCTTTTTGAACCAACATCTTTTGATGCCTTTATTTTCCCTTTATTGCGTTTATTTATTTGCTTTAGGTTATTCCACTTCCAAATTTTGAAGACTACTAGCGATCATAACTGCTTTCTGGGCTATTCCTTTAATTTGAGATAATAATCCCTTTGATTTCATCAGTTCAATCTGAGCATCTTTTGGATATCAACAAAAAAATTCAACCAAACCTTATTTTTAAGCTATTTTTTTTAAAAAATATTGTAGTAAATTGTAGCCAAATAAGTTTCCTCTCTGAGGATATAATAATATATTTTGCTGCTTACTTTAAAACAGCGTAAGAACTATTGGTCTTTTGCTAAAATATTTAAATGATGATATCTAGGGTTACCATACGCCCGGATTTCGCTCGGACAGTCCGGAATTCAGGCTCACGTCCGGACAAGTGTCCGGATCTTCAGAATGTCCAGATTTATGCCAGTCAATGCGGGGAAAGAGAAATTTGGTTGTAATAGTGAAAATATGATGCATTTGAAAAAACTAAAGTCATTCAACTAATGAAAGAAAATTAATTCATTACAATGCATAAGCATCCATATCCAGGCCTCAATCGAAACTGAAAACTAAAAGTTTGGGAAGTTTTGCTTTAATTTTGTTTTTAATTAATTAATTTTGACTTACCAAACATTAATAAGAATTGCATCTTCTTTGCATTCTGACATCTTAAATTTTTTTATGTCCTCAAACTCTGTGCTGGTGCTATGAAAGAGGCTCGTTGATAGGAAGCTTTTAGAATTGAAGACTATATTTTGCCTCCCCCCAAAAAAAATCCCTTCAGCCCTCTCCCGGCGTGTCCGGATTTCAACCCAAAAAATTATGATAACCCTAATGATTATCTGAATAAAAAACACGAGTTATCTCTCTTCCTTAAATCACTTAATTCCATTCCAGTGTTTCAACGTTGAATTCTAGTATTTAACTTTCTTTAAATAAGTTCAAGAGTCCAGTTTTGGAATCCAAATATTTGGTTACACTGCTTATGATATACCATACATTTTCGACAAATTTGGAATCTAATTGAGAAAATAAATAGTCAAATTTCGTTTCTTCAGCAGTGATACCGCTTATTTTAAATTCAGCCTCTACTTGAAAAAATTATATTTCTGGTTTGTCGATCCAAAAAGGAGGCATTTTTATACTCACCTTGTTCAGTTCAGTTCCAGTTTCGTTACCATCATCCTTCGACATTTTATTCAATAGATGCGGATCTCCACGTAGGAATTATTTCCGGAAAAAAAATAAAAGTCATTTTCAAAATTAAAAACGTTTATTCCAAAACAATTTCATTCCATCATATATATTTCATCCATAAAATTTTTTAACAACAACTATTTTCTTATTGCCAATCTGATAAAGATAAATTTAGAAAGAGACAAAATCGTCTGCCATTTAATTAATAAAATTGTAACTAAAACGCAGATATTATTATATATAGAGATGACTTTAAAAATCGTTTGGGATTAATACTAAATAAAATTTAATTAAATAAAGATAATAATATAAATATTGCTTATCATATGGAGATGCTACACAACTACTTTGCGTTTTCTCTAAAAAGTCATTCCACAAACTGAGTTTACATCATTGTCTATTTTGCAGCCTAAATAATTAATCGAATTGAGGTTACGATAGCGATCCAATTTAGGTGACGGTCCAAATCCGGCAACTCTTCTCTACTTGTTATGAAATTTATTTCAGAAATCTTCGGCCATATAATCATGGTTTAGGGTTCTACTGTCCTAAATAATTCATGGTGTAGCGTCGATGATTGACATCATTCTGACATGTCCAATACAATATTATTTTTGTTATATAATTAAATACAGTCAATTCTGGATAATTCGAACTTGTTTAATTCGAAATTTTTGCTCGGTCCCTAGAATTCTGTATTAAAATAATGTTAAAAACTCGTGGATAATTCGAATTTTATTTTGGATAATTCGAATTTTTCATACGATTGCCCTTAAAATATTACGGTAAAAATTGTTTCTGAGACTTTTCTCAGCTAAGGTGCATTATTTATTTTAACGGTCTTTCTGAGGAAAAGAAAAGCGAGTGTTGGAATGTCACTATGCGTTGATTTTCGAGGATTTTTCTGTCCATCCTCTAATGTTACCCTCTCCCCTCCCTACTGCATTCAATATTGATTGGCCATCCAAAGCCTGTCTGCATTTTCAGATTGCATTCACAGAAGCGATTAAAAATATCTGCATTTTTTAAAAAGTGATGAATAATTAAGCTAGTAAAAATGTTTTATTTGATGAAAAAAATGTAGCACTATTCTTAGATAAAGTTCATATGTTAAATCTTTGATCGTGGAGTTAACCTTTTTTATTTATCTCTTCTGTTTCAGAGAATATATGTAATTCGAATTTTTTGGATATTTCGAACTTTTTCTTTGGTCCCTTCAACTACGAATTATCCATGTTTGACTGTAATTCGAAATGTTATAGTGAATTCTCTAGGGCAGAAATGTTATAGTGAGTTCTCTAAGTGAAATCAAAGTTGTTAATGGCGGAAACAAGAAAACATAAGGGATTAAAAAAGTTAGAGAATTTTGTTTCTTCAAGTGAATACTTGCTAATTAATAACTATACCACTTGAATAATTGATTATAATGAAGTGTAATTTTTAGCTATCATTATAAGTTAAAACTAAATAATTACGATACTGGTTTCATTTGCTTTGGTGTTGAACTAATATTATCGTAAAAATGTAATAAAATAAAAAAAAATAAGTCCAGTAAATGTTATTAATTCGAGTTATTTCACTTTTAAGTTAACCATAAAATTATTGATAAACACTTCTTTACAAGGGGGGGGGGGTTTGGTTATGATAGTAGGGAGGTACGCGGAAACAATAAGAATAATCAAGGGTTATGCGAGAGAAACCAGCGGGAGTGGTCTCCCCTAAACTTTCTCGTATACTTCTCGAAAAAGGTGCTGTTTCCCCTCCCCCTGCGTGGATAAAAAAATTCGAACCTATTGTAACCCAGAATCCAATGACTATCAGAAAATATTTAGGTAAAAAATCAAATTCGAAGAGATGTGTTCCGATTAAATGCATACCGATTTCTACTCTTTCTTCGCTCAAGGACAATCCTTCCGCGTGCACAGATTGCTACCAAGTACGCATGCGCATGGAGAATCGGATGGAAAAAAAGCGCCAAGCAGGAGTCATTAAATATCGTGCACAGAAGATTGCGTCTAATACGCATGCGTGTGGAGATAGCGGACGCGTTGGAGATGCGCTTATACAGACCGACAGACAGTCAACCTTTTGACGGATTTGGCCCAAAATTTTATACGGACCTACATTCATGACGATAAAACTGTGTACGAAATTTTATCCATCTAGCTATTCAAGTTTTTGAATTATAGCGTTCGCATGACCGTGGACATACAGACAGACAGACTTCCCGCTGACGGATTTTGTCCAAAATTTGATAGAAACCTACAAATTATGTTTAAAGACTACATACCGAATTTCATCCATTTATCTCTAATAGTTTCCGAGTAATCGTGTTCACAGACATACAAACAGACATAATTCCAAAATTGTGTTTTTGGATTCAGGGAGGTCTACACTGTAAAAAATTTCTTTGCAAAATTACGGGCAGTGACCGGCAGCCCAGGGTCCGTCCATTGCCCGTTAAAATACATTTTGCCCGTAAAAAATTCTGACCGTGATTTTATGAATGTGGCCTTAAACCTATCGCCGTAATTTCCTGGCCACTGACCGTAAATTTAGAAGTTGACCGTATAAAAGTTCCCGTTAATTCCTGGTCAGTGCCCGTAATTTTGGAAGCTCACCGTATAAAGCTGCCCGTGATTTCCTGGCCACTGACCGTAAATTTGGAAGTTGACCGTATAAAAGTTCCCGTTACTTCCCGGTCAGTGCCCGTAATTTTGGAAGCTCACCGTATAAAAGTGCCCGTGATTTCATGGTCGCTGCCCACAATTTTGGAAGCTTAACCGTATAAAAGTGGCTGCCTTTTTCTGGCAACTGCTTACAATTTTGTAAGTTGTCTGTATAAAAGTATCCGTTACTT
Organism: Araneus ventricosus; assembly: GCA_013235015.1. Lineage (NCBI taxonomy): Eukaryota > Metazoa > Arthropoda > Arachnida > Araneae > Araneidae > Araneus > Araneus ventricosus. The sequence continues at coordinate 82,569 of BGPR01003099.1, read as the reverse complement.
TGCGAATAGTTCCTTCTAAATCTGGAAGTTTTCCGAATAAAATTACTCGTTATGTTCTGGATAATGCTCACAATTTTTAAAAGTTGACCTAATAGAAGTAGCTCTAACTTCTGACTATGACCTAGAATTTTGGTTCATGACCACAAATTTGAATGCTGACCACCTAAAACTGCCCCTCAATTTCTGACCATGAATCCAAATTTTGAAATTCGCTCGTACAAAAATGCTCATTAATTCGGAAGTTAGCACCCTCAAAAAAAGTGGAAATTGGTTCCTGACCTCTGCTCATATGTTAGAAGCCGATTGTATTAAGAAGAGCCCATTATGGAGGTACTGTAGAGGTTTCTTCAAAACCAGTATACATATAATCAGAAATAAATTAATTATACTCGAAAGACAGAAGCCAAAATCAAAATATATTAAAAACTTGAATAAATTTTATGAAATATTTAGTACATCATTTCAATATGTGTAATAATGTAGAGGTATTAGAAAATACTAAACTTTTAGTTTACAGTTAGTTACTTTATAAGTCATAAAGAAAATTTTAGACCAGAGACAATGTATAACTGTGCAATAGGCATTAAGTTAATGACCAACTACTTCTTTTCCCCAAGGCTAAACTGTTTTTTGTACCACTAGCCAAAGAAACAAAATTTGACTTTAAATTGTATTTTTCTTTTCGGTTAAATATACTTTTCCATTAATGCAAAGCACAACATGTTACATTTAACACAGTTAACTTCAACAAGTTCTCACTGTTCAGCCCACATGTTTAAAAACTCTCAGGTACACACAATTGTATAGCACAGTTGATATATGAATTCTTAAATCTTATTCACACTGCAATGTAATAGAATAAAGAGGTATGATGCCCCACTCTTTCTCCAGTATTTAATGAATTACAAACAAACAGATATACGAATTATAATTGTATACGACAGATTGATGAAACATTAAATTATGAAATATAATCTTAAATCACTTAGTGAAATGTTCAAATAACAGGTAAAGCAATTCAATTGAATAAAAAACAATTTATTAAAAATATGACTTACAAAAACATATATACAGACATTTATACGCATAGACGAGTTGTAAAAATATACATACTAGCAGTACGCGCATGGCGTTGCCTGTGGAATCAGGACTTCAACAAATGAAGATACACATTGATTTTCCCACTTATTTTTTTTCGTGACAATTAGAAAAATTAATCCAAACAATATTAAAAAATTGCAACGTGAAAATCATTATTATACTGAAAGCAAAGTATGCGAGAAGAATAAATACCCGGAAACGTGTTGCGGGAGAAAACTAGCTAGAGAAAAATAACTTTCAACTGCCTAGGGAAAAAAAAACAAAACGGGAAATGATATTTTAACCATTCTTGTTTTAAATCCGACAGAACCGTTCTAGTTATAAGCTGAAAAAAAAATAATTTTGTTATTAGAACGTTGGATGCAACTAATTTAAAAACAAAACATTTCGATGGCAAAACAGACTGTTTTTTAAAAATTTCTCGAAATGGAGGAAAATTCTGTAAAATGACAAAAACCAAGTATGCATGGCATTCAATGGCATCGTGTGTTCCAGAGGTACTTTCTCTACGAAGACGGTGCAAACAAGATCCAGCTGATAAGGATTTCCTGAAAGAATAAAATAAAAAAAATGAGACATAATTGAAGAGCCGAGTGGATGAACATGTTAAAATTTTGTTAACTTAAAAAAATCAAAAACATCAGATTTAAATAAAAAAAATCACAAACCATGATTACAATACAATAACAATTCAATAAGTTAGGTACGATTAACAGAATCAAAAGACTTAATATTTCCATTATATATTATAATTTCATTCATGGCACACTTTTTTTTTGGAAGCTTTGGATCCTTTATCGTGATTCATCCTTAGAAAACATCTGTTAACTACAAATTGGACAAAGAAAAATTCTTCAGTGATTTTGCTATTTTCAAAGTTTAACAAGCTTAATTTAAGTTCATTGAAAAAGAAATGTTAGTAGAATCGAACACTATAACACCCAACCCTTTATATATATATATATATATATATATATATATATATATATAAATGCTGTTTCAAAGGCACCAAATACTTTTTTTAGACACAGGATACTAGTGTATATTGAAAAAAAAAATTGTTTTTAGAAAAAGACATAGGTTATATGGTAATGATGTCAAAAAGTAAATTTACTATTGGCTATCTGTTTAATGTAAAGCTATGATTGGTACAAACATGTTTAAAAAATTCAAAAAACATACAAACTGACAAGAATTATTAAGCCTTTTACCTACCCACAAAAGTTAATTTTTTTTCTCACCTCATGAAAAAGGCTATTTTAATAATAAAATATATATATTAGAATACAAAGTAACATTTAAACATAAAAAAATGAATTACTTTGAAATTTATAGCTTTAATATATTTAAAACAAATTTGGTTTATGTTATAATTTTTTTGTTTTAAATACACATACCTAATTGCTTCCAGGCATCAATTAGTTTTCTTGGTTGGATCGGTCGAAGAATTGCTGTCAATACGATTCTTGGAGATATTTATCTCATTCTGCTGCAACTCCAATGTCTTCTATGCTTTCCATGCTGAAAAGTCATAGAAAACTGTCAACATCAATCAATCACACTTTCATAATGTTGAATCACAATTTGCATAAAATATGATCATTCAAACTATGAGGGTTGATTAGTCCAAGGTAAAAATCATCGAGTGTTTCAAAATTTTATAATTTGTATGTACAACAATGCATTCAAATACCGAGAATACTGAATTATTGAATATACTACTGAATATACAGAATATAGTGAGAATACTGAATTATTGAATATAGTGAGAATACCGAATTATATATATATATATAATATTGAATATAGTGAGAATACCGAATTATTGAATATAGTGAGAATACCGAATTATATTGAATATAGTGAGAATACCGAATTATTGAATATACTGAGAATATTGAATTATTGAATATACTGAGAATATTGAATTATTGAATATACTGAGAATACTGAATTATTGAATATACTACTGAAATATTGAATATACTACTGAAATATTGAATATACTACTGAAATATTGAATTACTATAGAATGCTAATAATCGAAATTATTGTAAAGAAAGAATATAACAGGGTTTCAGAATATAATTTGTAAACTTTTGCTACGGAAATTTGCAAATTTGTCTCAAAATATTTTAACAAATAAAACATTAGCGAGAAATTAACACATATGTTAAGCAATTGTCTATTGCTGAACAAATTATTTCTCTCCTGTTAGGTAATATTTCAATTTTGGCATCTTAATATAAATAACAGAAATCTAACATCTAATGGTAAACACTAAACAGTCCACTGCACGTTACGTTTGAAATAACGAAGTACTAAAAATAAAACAACAAACTAAAGAAACAACAAAAAGC
>BGPR01003099.1:42348-69261 GCA_013235015.1 Araneus ventricosus | reverse complement strand
TCCGAGGTATTGAAATACATTAAAGTCAAAGGACTATTGATGATAATACTTTTTTTTCATAATGAGGCTGATTTTCCGACATAAGATCATTCTATAGACAGAACACCGCCCTGTGCCGGATTATCAAATAGCCGGGTTATCATCTGCCTCGAAATTATTTTCTTGAATTATTTTCAGGGTGATTTAACTTTTGGGCTTTCATTTAAATTACAACAGCCTTGTACTCGAATTTATTAAAATTAAAATCAAGTACAGTAAAACTTCGATTAACCGTTCCCGTCGGGACCAGGACTGTGACGGATAACCGAATAGAGGGATAACAGCAATCTCTTAATATTGTGAAACAGTTGTGTGTGAAAGTACTCCGTGGACAATTTTAAAATGTGTGTTTGTTGATATTTTTTTAGATGATGACGGATAATAGAAACTGACGACTGTTAAACGAGGTGACAATTAATCGAAGTTTTACCATATCGTTTAAATTGGAGAACATTATTCTTAGGACTTTTTCTTTCACATATTTTCAAACTCGCTTGAAAATCAGTGTTATCCAATTTTTTTGCAAGTTGACTCACTGACTCACGAGTCAACAACCCAGACAAATTTTGTATTAGAGTATTTAGATTGTTTTGTGAATTTTATCTTTAGATTGTTTTGTTATTTCTTTTACCATTTTGTTTAAAATTACTTTATATTTAAATTTTTTTATACACGAGATTTTGAAACTAATTCTCTCAGTGACTGTTAAATTAATTATTTTGTTATTTCAGTTCATCATAATATTTGCTACTTAAGAACTGCTTATATACAGTTTAAATTAAAATCGATGAAAAAAGCTAGTTTTCAAAGTTCACGAGGGGAACGTTGGCCCCGAAATTTGCATATTCCCCTATACGCCTCTATAGAGCTTAATTTGACCCTGGTTGGACGTGGCATATTCCCGAAGTTACCAACCCTTCATCAGATGACATCCTTATAGTCGGTTGTTCCCCCACAGAGGGACACCACGAGTACGTGGATGAGAAGTCGCCGGAAGACTAAGCGGGTTCTCGCTTCCCTGGTGGGTACAGTAATGGTGTGGGGTTGAATTACTTCCACTCTAATGACGAAATATACGTCCCGTGGTAGGGGTTGGTCAGTGGCCGGTGATTTCTGCTAGGACTCTACTCTCAGTTCCCGGCTGCTGTCATGACGACTATCATTCAGATGACCCCGCATGCCTAGGCAGGGCGGGGGTAACTTGTTTAAGGCTATGGTCGGTTGTCACCGACGAATTTGATTTGGAGAAGAGTGCCAAATGTCGAATAGGTACTTGAAAGATCTTCAACATGCCGCATTATGAAGTGACACGAGTGCTGATTATTCTCGACGCTTCAGGAATATACCGACTTTGACTGGATCGAACCACCAAACGTGGCATATGAGAACCAGCCTATGCATGAATATTGAAAGGTTTCCGCTAACAAAATAACTTGGACACTTTAGTGCATCTAAAGCAATATTGCTGCACAAATATTTAATAATAAACCCAAACACACTTGGTACTTTTAAGTGTGGGTTTGGTTTATTATGCAAATACAATTGTTTCTTTGCAATGCAATACTTTGCTGATGCCCTGACCATTCAAGGTCTGTTCGGATAACTGAATTTCTGGACTATTCAAAATATTTTTATCAAGTCAAATTTTCTCTCTGCCAGCGCGAAGGTGAACAATTTTGCCCCAAGGCGCTTATAAACTTTATTTTGTCGATCTCGGAAACTTGGTAAGTTTAATTTTAGCAATCGCCCGTTTCGAAGCATCATGGGGCTAATTTGGGACGGACTTCGCAAGTTTGAATCGTAGTCAGATGACTACGGCAACGTCTGAGCTGTCATCTCCTTCTGGAGAATTCCGCACCACACCAGCGGAAGACTTTTGACCTCCTACGTCTGGTTTAGCGTTCAGTAGGCCCCATACACGATGGATCTTCTGTATAATCAGGTTTCGAACTTGGAATTCATCGGTCCTGAAGCCGAGACTTTACCGCTAGGCCACTGCAGCCCTTGCAGTAATTGTAGAAATTGTGTCCTGGCTCGATATCATTTGGTGAAACTGATAAAAATAAGCGTCACTGCAAAATGATTCTTCTATACCATTCACTTGAAATAATGTGATAACAAATTGTTATGATGACCACCTCAGTACGGATTTTTTATGTCTGATAGGACCGTAGTAGTGTGATGATTTCGAGTCTTGGTTTCGGGAAAGGAGGATATTGGTTTTGACAACTAATTCCATCAAAGATCCGCCCTGGTTTCAGGTTGAATCTCCTGTCCCGAGTCAAATGTTCTCGAGTTGATGTGGCGTGTAAGTTTGGAGTGTTGGTCACCGATTCAGGTGTCATTCTCCTCATCTAAACATGGCTCAAAATTATGAGATCCCATCAAAAAATCCTTCGTGCATCCCGAAAACGGGAAATTATTCTACCGAAATAAATTTACACATTTTATTCAACTGTTTCAGCCAACTGTATGAATTAAAATGCTGCAAAATGTCTTTTAAATATGAGAATGAAGAATAATCAGCTTATGTCAAAAAAGAGTCCAATAAGCAAATTGGAAATAAGATTCTCACGATTTTCATTACGTCCTGTAACTTGAAGCAAGTCGCAGTGTTTGCTTCACTGAAGTTAAAAATACTTTTAAAGAAAAAAAGTAGTTCTTTCTAAATAAAAGTGCTGAACTATTCATTTTTGAAACGGATTTGCCATGGGCATGGTTATTAATAATGTTATTCGCTATAATGGTATTAGAATAAAACAAAAGTGAATTACATTAAAATTATTTTAACATGTATGAAGAATAAAGTGAAAACGCATATATGAAAAAGAAAAATGCACTCTTTATTATTTATAAGCACGCAAATTTTTAAAACTGTGCCTAAGAATAGTATTTAGCATCTACGTTGAAGAACTAGCTGCTAAATGCTAAGCTCTACTATTATTTGTGTGCATCTATCACTTTTTTCTATTTGTTTTCTTAAATTTTAAGATACAGTTATACGAAATTATATGGTATATACATAGGGACGCCATAATTTCCAAGCACTGGTATGATACGTTTAAGTACTAAATAAATAAAACATGAAAAAGACATCAAATTGAAAAAAGTGGGTAGGTAATGGTTTATTTTACTCTGATAAAAAAATCAATAAACTTTAAGAAATCTAATAAAATGAACACGTAGAATAATAAAAAAAATATAATGCTAATCCTTTCTAACCCATTCATATTTTAAATTTGTTTTTACTTTGTTAATTATATCATTTTATTCTTTCACATAATTATAAAACTAAGCGCAAGTCATTTAAAAATTATAATGACAAATCAAAATTGCTTCAGTTGTCTCTACTGACAACTTATTTCTTTCGTCCGGTGTCTCACGCAGAATTTAGGGAAGAAACGGGACAAATAGTAATACGGGACTGAGTAGTGAAATACGGGGGCAGTACCATATATACGGGACGTATTCCAACCCTATATATACAGGATACAACTTGTTTCAACCATCTGAATGCATGTGTTAGAAAGAATTTATAATATGAAATAAAAAAGTTATCTAGGTTTCTTTAACAAACAAACAAAAACAATCACTTGTTAAAAAATTTAGCTCTCATGTAGCTACTAAACGGGACGTTAGTCTAGCTAACCAAATCAAATATCTTCTATAGACATTCGATAGTAAGTGTTTATTTTGACAAGTATTTGATCTTTTTCAGGGAGATTCATTTTTAGTATCTTGAAGCCTTTAGCAGAATTTGCTTTCATCAGACTTCAAATACCGCTTTTCCAACTTTTTTAATGAGAAATAAGCTGGAGAAAGGTCTTTTGTGAATATGGTACACATTTTAATTTATCCATCAGTATAATTTTTATAATGACCTTCGTTGAATGAAACTTTCTATAGGGGAAGGCTGGCGAATTTGGGTTACCAAAAGATGTTTCAATGTATAAAGATAAAGAAATAATTTTAATAAAAAAAAGAAATAGAATTTTTTCTGTAGTTTATTTATCTTCAAAATAATGCAATTAATCTTTTAAGAAATAGGCTTTCAAGTAGAAAAAAACGGTTATTAAAATTGTGTCATCAGTCCAATTAGAGGAACTGGTTTCCCAAATTGGACCACCAATTTCTTTAAGCACAGTTAAAGCAAAAGTATTTTTGATTCTCAAATTTACATCAGCCCACAATGTATGAATCCATGTATGATATTTTACGCAATGTTTCATTTATTCTTCTTCGTTTCCTCATTTATATGATAAAAAACCCCTCGTAGCGTTAATTTTTGTTCTTTTTGAACCAACATCTTTTGATGCCTTTATTTTCCCTTTATTGCGTTTATTTATTTGCTTTAGGTTATTCCATTTCCAAATTATGAAGACTATTAGCGATCATAACTGCTTTCTGGGCCATTCCTTTAATTTGAGATAATAATCCCTTTGATTTCATCAGTTCAATCTGAACATCTTTTGGCTATCAACAAAAAAAATTCAACCAAACCTTATTTTTAAGCTATTTTTTTTAAAAATTATTGTAGCAAATTGTAGCCAAATAAGTTTCCTCTCTGAGGATATAATAATATATTTTGCTACTTACTTTAAAACAGCGCAAGAACTATTGGTCTTTTGTTAAAATATTTACATGAAAATATCTAGGGTTACCATACGCCCGGATTTCGCTCGGACAGTCCGGAATTCAGGCTCACATCCGGACAAGTGTCCGGATCTGCAGAATGTCCAGATTTATGCCAGTGAATGCGGCGAGAGAGAAATTTGGTTGTAATAGTGAAAATATGATGCATTTGAAAAAACTAAAGTCATTCAACTAATGAAAGAAAATTAATTCGTTACAATGCATAAGCATCCATATCCAGGCCTCAATAGAAACTGAAAACTAAAAGTTTGGGAAGTTTTGCTTTAATTTTGTTTTTAATTAATTAATTTTGACTTACCAAACATTAATAAGAATTGTATCTTCTTCGTATTCTGACGTCTTAAATTTTTTTATGTCCTCAAACTCTGTGCTAGTGCTATGAAAGAGGGTCGTTGGTAGGCAGCTTTTAGAATTGAAGACTATACTTTGCCCCACCCCATGAAAAAAGATCCATTCAGCCCTCCCCCGGCGTGTCCGGATTTCAACCAAAAAAACTATGATAACCCTAATGATATCTGAATGAAAACATGTGTTCTCTCTTGCCTTAAATCACCTAATTCAATTCCAGTGATTAAACGTTGTATTTTACTTTTTAAAATAAATTCAAGAGTCTAGTTTTGGAATCCAAATATTTGGTTTCACTGCTTATGAACTATTCTGCTTTTGAGCTATTTCACTTTTAAGTTAACCTTAAAATTATTGATAAACACTTCTTTACATGGGGGGGGGGGATTTGGTTATGATAGTAGGGAGGTACGCGGAAACAATAAGAATAATCAAGGGGTATGCGAGAGAAAAAAGGTTGGGAACCCCTGCTCTAGAGAAATGTTTTGAACTATGATGACATTATTTTACGTACGAATACTCCAGAAATCTGCATAATAATTTTTACAATTGTAATAAAATATTTCTGAGCATGTATTCGAATAATAACAGGGAAAATGATAAATATAATATGTTATAAATGTATGAAGGTTTACTTACATTAACGTCCTGTTTTGAAGCGACACTAGTGCTATTTTGGAATAGGCCTCATGATTTTGAACCACTGTCAGATGACGATGATGGCACCTAGGCTGGTGCCCCCCCCTCCAGGCGTTCGCGCCACACCAGCGGGAGGGCGTTTGCCCCCCTCCCCACGTATGATTTAGCGTGCAACAAGCTTCCAGACACGGAAAATCTTCAGTGGAATCGGGCCCCGAAGCCACTATGCCACTACGCCACATACATATATCAAAAGAACAATTATAAGGCATATTGACTGTATGTATTGAAAGAACATTTTAGAATGTTTACTTATAGCTGGCAGAAATGATATTCTACAAAATGCTGTTTCAAAAAATGTGTTTCATTTGTGTTAAAAATTGCGCTGACACTTTTTTTTAAACATTTTGTAAATGTAAATATTGTTTTAAGATTTTTTCAGAGATCACAATTCCAACAATGCCAAACTGTCCTTTTATAAAGAAATTTTTGACAAGTTAGACATGGTTTAAGAAAAGCGTATTGTTATAACCAGTTAAAAATTTAGAAAAAAATATTTTTAATAAGTAGAGACTATAAAGTGATAGAAATAGTTGCACTGACTTAAATGTTCAGAAAAATAATTGAGTTATCAATCATCTAAGGTGTCAAAGGCATTTTTTCCACGCAAATTTTTTCTCACAATATGGACGGGGAAAAAATTAAAAAGTTTGATGTCCCGAAAAATAAAGGAATATTGAACACATGCTACACAAGCAAGAAACTGAATAAAATTGAAGTTTAAAATTAGGTGTAGACTTTTCCCCCGAATATTTAAAACTAAGATATTTTTTCAATCTAATCTGTTTTTCGGTTAATTGATTTTTGTCAGAGAAATTGAGTAATTCAGATGCATTTAGTCGAAAACATTGGTCTTTTTTTAACTAACTAAAAGTCAGTCATGTTTTTTACCAGATGTCTCAAAAAATTGAAAAGTTCAGAAAAACTCGTGAAATAAAGTTTGAATTGTGAAATGCTTAACGATCATTATTATGCTAAATAAAAAATAAATCATAGGGACTCTCTTGCTTCGTTCAACTTGGAAATCGCGTCTCAATTATCCCATACAGTTTCGCAGACGACGCTCTTAAAATGTTGCATTACATGCAAAACCAAATAAATAAATGATTATTTTTAAACACTGAAAAAAGCTGGAGGTGTTGCAGATCAGCAGTCCTTATGCATGAACAGCCCCTGATAATGTATATAATTTATAATTATACTTAGATATTCAGGATATTCAACTTTGACAAAATTCAATATTGCTGTTCGAAGATTCAAGTTTCAAAAATACCAATTCATGGAAAAACCCCCTCCTCATTCAGCTTCTCTTCGAATGCAACCGAAATTAACCTTGCTTCAATGTCGATATCTTCTGGATCTTGACGTTATTTCACTGTAATTTTTATATAAGTTGCCCTATATAACTGGCCTTGAACTTATGAATGAAAACTTACTCTACGTTTCACATATGCGCAGTAAAGAATTATTTATTACATTGTTCATATTTCCTCTAATATTCAACGTATTTACTTCAAATTTAGTACAATACTTTTGTAACATATTGTCAAGTATTCTGTAAGTTTCGAATAATTTGAATAAAAACTCTGTATGTTATAAACAAAAAACATGCGGAAAAATTTGGGATTTTTTAAAGAAACCTTTATGTCGTCCCGAATGATTTTGCTAATTTTACGAAAATTTATGCAAATATTGCTCACATCAAACAACACCATTGATGAAAGTTACAAATCATTATCAGCTTTCTGTGAAATGGAGTGAGCCCCAAATCATTTTTTTATTCATCAATTTCTGGTCGATCCTCTAAATGCCCTCGTCACCGAATCTTCACTGTAAAATGTGAGTTCAAGCCTTTTCTTTACATGATCGAAGTTCAAAGAAAATCTATCCATCATTTCGGGAGATATTCGCAAATTCTAAATTTTCCATATTATTCTGTTTCCCACCTGTATGGAATACTGTATTCTATGATATATGATAAATGAAAAAAAAAACTTTTTTACTACTAGTTTATGAATTATTTCATAAAAAAATTTGAGAAATATTCCTGCAACAAAGTAACATTAATTAACATTATTTAATTTATAAAATATTGTTCAGTTTCCTGTCTCCCAAAAGATTTTTACCTGAAAAAAGACCGCAAAACGCCGGGTACTCTGCTAGTATTAGATAAAAAGTACTACAAAAGTACTACTGGTTGTATTGAGATATTTTTTAACTCTTATAACCAATTACTTTTATTCACAAATATTCCTATGTTAACAATATTTTCAATCCAAAATACTTCTTTTCAGAATTTGTTTTCTGTTAATAAATTTTTCATGATATTTGCTTACCTTAAAGCAAATAAATTACTTTTATTTCATAATATTCAGTTCTGAATAACGAATTATCGGATGGTATAAACCATAATTTTTGGCATGTAATATAATCTTGGCGATCCAAAGAATTTTTTTCTGAGAAGATTTTTAACACGCCAACTTCCGCCGATTTTTAAATTCTTCTGCATATATCTACCTATCTTTAATCATCATTTAAATGCAACGTTTGCCAATAAGACCGAATACTTTCGCAACGAAGGGAATTGCTATTTATATGCAACGCTATAATAGCAACGCCCACGAAAGTGTGAAATAACTGAGACGCGATTTCTACATTGACCGAGGTGAAAAAGTTCAAGAAGCATAATGAACGCTTAAGATTTAGCCGCTTTCCCCCAAATAACCATAACGAATGAAATTTTTTAACTTCGCTATTAGGAGGGTTAAGAGCTTTCATTTACATTTTTATCTGCCGCACCACGCATTCTGCCACCTCTAAATCTTCCGGCATAAAAATTTCCCTCCTCCTAAACTACAGCGATATATTTTTTACTCCCAGAAGTCAGATTACAGGGAAATGCTAGTACTTGCGAGCTTTTGCCAGGACGCTATTCAAGTCTTGTCAGTTGGGACGACATTTTAATCAGTTTAGACTATCGATCCGAACAGCTTCCTTCCCATTTAAATAGTATTACTGAGCCCCCAGGAGCTGCTACTAAAGCGCATATACGAACAGAACTTGTGTATGTGATAATCAGACCGTGGAGCAGAGATTTCGCACGCTAATGAGTCTGTTTCATCTGATGGCCAATATAGCACTGTAGATTGTAGACCTCTCTGCTAGAGCTCCTCATGTTAACCATTTCGCAACTAACGGGACACGTCCCGAAAACTTTAAATGATGCTTTTGGATAGAAATGTTCCTTGGGCTAGTGGTAGTATTTCCCATCAGTCCTGACAAATTTTGAGAAGTTTTCGTTTCCAGAACATGATGTCACTACCATAGGTTGTTGTATTGCGGTTTTTTCCCACAGTGTTGCAGCAGCTTAATTGAAAGCGAACGAGTGTGCTTTGTTTTCAAAAAAATATCGTGTAATTTTAACGAAATGTTGATTAATTTATCAATCTAAGTTGTAAACTTTTATTATTTCTTTATTAAATTACTCAATGAAGACTACTGGGACGCATATGTCCAATTGATCATGACAGATGTGGTAAACCAGGTGATATATTTTTCCTAAAACTGAAATAACTTTGTTTTCACAGTCCACTGTGTCCAACTCATAGTTCATCCTACATAAATTGTGGCGTTGAAAAAAAATCGTCGCGAATGGTTTAAATAGACAATCTGTATCATTTTCTAGTTTGCAAGATTCACACCTTTCAGACTGACTGCACATTGTAACATAAATTGTTGAATTATGTGTATTATGTTATGTTAGATTAGCACTTCGCTTTGTAGCCACACGAGGGTTATTTTGGAACGAACCTAGTAATTTTGAGCAGAGGCCAGATGTCGAGGACGACAACCGCGCCCCAATTCCAATATCCAAACTTCCGTGCCACACTAAAGTGAGGATCTATGCTCTAAGAAGGCAGATTTAACATGCTCCAGGCCCACATACACTCATTCCAAAAGGTAAGCAACATTCGTAAGATGAGAAAAATTTGGAGTTAATATGAATACAATGGTTCGCAATCAGTTGTGGAGAGTCGTAGGACATACAGTAGTCATATCTCACATTTTACAGTGAAACTCGCGTCACAAGGGAATTTAGGGGGAAGACCAGAAAGTCATGATGACAAAAAGGGATTTCGATTCATCCCGTTTCACAGAAAGCTGATAATGAGTTCAAACTTTCATCAATGGTTTTGTTTGACGTGCACAATGTTTACATACATTTTCATAAAAATAGCCCGAATATTTGGGAAGATATAAAGGTTTCTTTAAAAAAATCCCAAATTTTTCAACATGACTTTTGCTTATAAGATACAAAGTTTTCAATTAAATCATATGAAACCCATACAACATGTGACAATACGTTAGCGAAGCACTGTTTTAAAATTTGAAATAAATACTTTGAATAATAAAGTTTAGTGAGTATTAGTAGTAAATAATATTTTAATGCGCATGTGTGAAACATTGTATAATTTTTCCTTTATAATTTGAAAGCCAGATACATAAGGTAACTTATATAATTTGTGCTATTTTGATGAAAATGCATGCAAATATTGTACACTTCAAACAAAACCAATGATGAAAGTTTCAAATCATTATCAGCTCTGTGAAACAGGACGAGTCGAAATCCCTTTTCGTCTTAATCATTTTCAAGTCGGTCCCCTAAAAGCCCTCGTGTTACTGTAAAATGCGAGCTCAGACTACAGCATATCCCACTACTCTCCACAACTGATCGTGAACCATTATATTCGTATTTACTCCAAATTTTTCGCTTTACGAATGTTGCTTAATTTTTGGACATGAGTGTACACGACGGATATTCGGTTTAATCGGGTAATCCAACCGGTAATCTTCCAATACGAAACCAAGATACTGCCACCAGGCCACCGTCAATTCTGTGTGAGAGGCATTTAATCATGAGTAAAAAAAAAGACCAAGATTACAATAGAAGAAAACTTGTATAGTTTCCATTGGTTAATAGCAGTGTTTTTCATTATATTTTATAATATTACCACCGTTTATTTTAATATGAATACAGAAACAGCTGATTTTTTTCAGCAAAGGATTTTTCCATCATTTAGAAAGAAATTACATATTATCGAAGCCAACAAACGATTTGCAAATACAGGCATTTTACACCGCAAAATAAATTGTATTTATGTCTAATTAGTATGTATGTCGTTTCAGTACCCTTATCTACTCTAATACTTGATGTGTGATGGTTAGATTTATTGCTATTGAGGGAAAACAAGAATAGTAACTTTATGGCTGGTCGAAACACACCATAAATCTTATATTCTATTGAAATGAAATTGGGGGTCAGACGTACTTTCCTTTTCTTCGTTAGAATTTTCATTTTAAGAGGATATTTGAGATTTCTTCTAGCCGTGATCTAAATATTAAGTAAAACCATACATATTTAAATAATATTTTGCATTCTTGAAAATTTTTTAAGTATGGACCGATATTTTTCTTTCTCATCGTACATAATATTGTTTACATCTCATCTCTACATAATAATGTTTAATTTTTAACATATAATGTCTTGTTTAGAAAGTTAACTCTATGCATTTCATGAATTTATTTTAAAAGCAAAACGTGTTATAAGCAAGCATGTGTATAATCCTTTCGACTTTCACGTATACTTACACAATGTCGCGTTCGGCGTCAAGTCCCAGTTATCGATAAAAATGGAGTATGTATTTTGCACCTCTTCTTTTTAACCGATTGTGTCTAAAATGCGATACTGATCTACAATTTTGGTGTTAAGACCACAAACCGAATTTCATTTATGTAGTTTATAACGTTTTTGAGTTATCGTGTTCCTATATACACGAATAGACAGACTAACAGAAGTCAATCCTTCGGAAAATTTGGTCCAAATTTTGACATACATCTACAAGTCTGATGATAAACCATATTCCAAGTTTCATCCATTATGTTCCTTGCGTTTTGGAGTTATGCCGTTCACATGTACAGCATACGGACAGGTAGATAGAGAGACTTCCCACAAACGTTTTCGTCAAAAATGTGATAAAGATCTACAACTTTGGTTTAAAGACAATATACAAATTTCACCCGTCTAGCTCGATGCATTTTTTTTGTTATCAAGTTCACAAACAGGCGGACATAATTTCAAAGACGGCTTTTACGGATTTAGGGAGGTCTAAAACGTGGAGACTCATCAAATCTCGAGTTCGAATTTTTAGGCGGTGACAGTTCTTTGTGTTTGCATTTTTCACATATGAGAAATAATTTTCATAAATGAAAAATAAATGAATTTTTCATAAATAAAAAAAAATTATCTTACACAAACTTTTAACGAATCTTGCCATCCTTCCAATTTCATAAGAGTTTGAGCACATCCTCTTGTGTAATACAAATTTTGGATACATTGTAAGTTTCTTTTAGTAAACACATAAGAGTTTCTTTCAAACATTAGATTTCGAGCAAATTAAATTATTATTCTTTTGAAGACAATGGGCGCACACAAATAAGAGCGCAAACAGGCAAAGGAAGCACTTAGTTAACTGACTTTTAACATTACTCAATTGAAAAGACCGACGAAAAATTCTGTTGAAAAAGTGGCAGTTGAGATTGATTTACACTTTTACCTCAAGAGCCTTATAATAAATTTCTGCCAACTTAATTTATTTTCTACTTAACGCAGTGCCGCCTACGCTTGAAAATAACGTAGCTTTCGAGATCCCTCTGCGGCGATGTTAAACTGAAAAATCTTTAAAAAAAGTTTAGTTTCTTTTTTATGTATTATAATTGTTTTTATTAAACACGTATTTTATTCTAGAGGGTTTTCAGAAAACTCGTTTACAAGTTTACAAACATTAAGGATATATATATATGTAATAATCTCACTTAATTTTACTTCATATTCTAATATTATATATTTTAAAATCTCAGTACAATATTAATGTATTCCAAAATCGCTTTTCTTAAACTCCAATTTCGTTTTATTTCCCGCGCTGGAGGTATATTAAATCTCACGTTTTGGCATATTTATTACTAAAAGAATATTTTAATCGCTTTCACGCGCCCACAGAAAATCACGACGGCGTCGTGTTGGCGCCACACTTTTCCCTAAAACACTTACGTAATTTACTAAAAATAGCTATTATTCCCTTCACTTTGATCACGTGTCTATATGTTAAATCCCTATCTGAGAAAATGAAGGGATTTTATGTTCGCTTTTGACTTAAAACTTTCATACGATCTGTATGTATATTCCGCCACTCTCATAATATGTTGAATAATGAATAAAAAATAGCTCTTTATTCGGCCTTTTAATGACTACACCAACGAATTCATTATAAAAATCATTATATATATATGTAATGATTTCAAATTTTACTACTTTTCAAAAACGCTTCTTAACTCTTAATTCATAAAATTATTTCAATTTAAGCTCTAGTAGAAGAATAACTGCCACCTTAACTGTCAGAATTCCGGATTCAACCGGCTTCCAACGTTCGGTAATTTTCCCGTTTCTCCAGTAGTATAAAATAGGCTTGACGGCAACTCTTTCTCTTTTTACTTTCTCGTAAGCGAAGTATACAAAGAGAAAGTATTGTAATCGTCAAAAAAATTCGAACTCGAGATTTTGACGAATCTCCACGTATTAGACCTCCCTGAGTCCGAAAAACACAATTTTGGAATTATGTCTGTCTGTGAACACGATAACTAAAAAACTATTAGATCTACGGGGATGAAATTTAGTACGTGATCTTTACAAACAGGTTTCTATCAAATTTTGGACAAAATCCGTCCACGGGATATCTGTCTGTCTGTATGTCCGTGTTAATGTAAACGCGATAACTCACAAACTTGAATAGCTAGGTGGATAAAATTTAGTACGCATTTTTATAATCGGAAATGTAGGTTTGTATCAAATTTTGGACCAAACCCGTTTAAGGGTTGACTGTCTGTCGGTTTGTATAATCGCATACTTTTGAATGCAATAACTTCTTACCAAAATTACTTAGATGAATGAAATTTTGTATGTGGCCTTCTAACCTTAATTGGAAATTTATGTTAAATTTTGTGTCAATCGGTTAAAAAAAGGAGTTCAAATTACATATTCGGTTGAAATTGCAATTGCTACTGTGTATTGGCGGTAGTTTTACAGTATGATTTCCATTCGCCTTGGAGTGGTCTAAGAAGGAAATAATAGCAAGCAGCAAACGCGATTTTCGGAAATTATGGCAACCCCCACCCCCTAAATTGAAACTTCGTTTTGACATTCTCCAGATGGACGACCTTTATTAGCCAGAGGTGTGGTGAAATCTTGTGATATCTATAATAAAATTTTTTACTCAAAAACTTTAAATAAAATCTTATTGCGAAAATACGCAATTTTTATACGCGCGGAATGAGGGCCAAAGATACTTTTTTTTTTGCAAAATATCAAGATTTTGGGAATACATAAATTTCATATGTTTCATTGTAAATCACCCTTCAGAATTTTTTTCTCAAAATACCCAGGCCTTGGGTAAATACCTGGGTTATATACCCCAAAAATATTTACCTACCCACTGGGTATTTCCTACCCCACATTACTGGTCGCACGCGAGAAAGTTTCGGGGAGGCTACTCCAGCTGGTTAAAATCATGTAACGTTCCTAGCAGACACGCACCCGCTTCGGCGTAACTTTTTATTTGTTTAATACGTCACCGATGACTGAGCTTTGCGTATCTTGATACTTTAACCATGGCTTGATATTTCTCCAAAATATTAAAAACGATCTGAAACCTATCGATTAAAGTATGATTGAATAAAATAAACTGATCTTCATTCGCCAAAGACTGCCTCTTCATTGTATAAACCTGCACACAACAACAGTTCAAATCATGTTTCATATAAATATATATGTTACCGTGAAAGACCGAAATCTGGAGAATGTCGACTTTCACCGGTGAATGTCAACATTCACATAGTAATGTCACCGGTGAATGTCAACATTCACATTTGGAGAATGTCGACTTTCACCGGTGAAAGTCGACATTCTCCAGTTTCGGTCTTTCACAGTAACATATATATAACATCATTTTAAATGGACGGTGCAAACACACATTTTCAATAAGCAGGTCGTAGTCGATTTAATTTCTATTTATTCATTGTAAAGACGAAAATGCAGGTTGATTTAAGGAAATAACGTAATAATACTTAAAATAATATATTCTAGGTATAATAGATGATTTTAAATACCCGGAGGATAATTCATGTTGATCGAAGCCGTGACCATTGTTCCGAAAGTGCGCTCAAACGCAGCACGTCTTTCAAAAGCACGTCTTTCAATTACATGGTTACAAAAAAAAAAAGATTCAAGCCTTTTTATACTGCTGAGAAGCGGGAAAATCCCCGAACGCATTAGAGCCGGTTGAATCCGGATCTCAGCGAGTTACAGTGACAGTTATTCTGATATTAGAACTTATGTAGAAATAATTAGTTATAAATTAAAGTTAAGAAGTGGTTTTAAAAATAGGAAAATGTTAAATCATTAAATATATATCGGTGAGTCATATAGAAACAATGGCATTTTTGCGATGGAACCTGGAAACGCAAAGGGGATCCGCTACGTCCGCTTTTTTGTCAGCGAATTAAGTAAAAGAAAAAGTTATAGCAGCTAAAGTGTACGATACAGATTTAATGGAATCCAAATTTACAATTCACGGTATGTAATATTAGTATACAAAATATTTTTGAAAAAATGCAATTTTGGCCTTAATGGGTTAATTGCTTCTGAACAAAGTTTTCACTGTACATGCTATCTAATTTTCCCCAATTCTACTTATTCTCTGTCCTCAAATAGGTTCCCGGGTTGCTAGTCGTGGTTCAAGAGCATCCAAAATTGATGTTTAGAAAATCCGATCACAAAGTTTAGTTTTTCATAATATCTGATTCATCTGAAATATACGGCCGCGTTGGCCTAATGGTGAGGCCTCGGCTTCGGGGCCGGATGGTTCCAGATTCGAAACCCGATTCCATTGAAGATCCGCCGTGTATTGGGCATGTTGCAAGCGTCCTCCCGCTGGTGCGATGCGGCAGTTTGGAGAGGGGGTGCCGGCCCGGGTGTCGTCCTCGTCATTTGACCGTGGTTCAAAATTACGAGGTCCGTTCCAAAATAGCCCTCGTGTTGCTTCAAAACGGGAAGTTAATATAACTAAACTAAACTAATCACAAAAATATAACACAAGTGGTGTCATTCATGTAAAGCAGGCTCTTACCACAAAGACAATGAATAGAAAATGACATGTTTATGTAAAGATAATAAAATCCTAAAACGAGCCACAGCCTTGAAAAATCCAGCAGAAAATATTATTACTGCAGGCTCCGACATTTATTTGTAGCTTAGACGCCAGAGAAACTATAAGCAAATCGTTTCGTTGAAAAGCGAAATGGACACAGCATTTGTAGTCAAATAAAAGCCTTTCACAGAATTCGGTTGCTGATTGTGTTGACAGAAGTATTATTCCTAGAATCAACTAATCTACCGGATTCTACTGAAAGCTGTGAATCCTATTATTTCCTTTCATTTTTATTTTGATATTTGTTTGAGAGAGCGTGACTCTTAAAAATATTGTCTAATCACTTTGGAGTTCGCGTGCGTGCTGAATCATATTTTCAAACAGATGTACTTGCAAAAAATGATACAGATAATTTATTGAATGAATAGAGATATATATAAATTCGCAACTGTTATTTATGAGACTTGTAACTATTTGTGGAGGATATTTCTGGTTGAAAAATCATCCTAAATGTAGTATTTAACAACAAAATGGGGTTCACTCTTTGCCTTACATTTATTGAATTTACAAAAATTTTGTTATTGTTGTATATAATGTTAAAAGATTTCGATTTATATACTTCGATAATTTTTATACTATGTCGTATCTATATTGTATATTATGTTTTGAGGACTTCGTGATTAAATATGCATAAAACAGGTTAAGTATATGATGAAAGTTTCATTTACTGAAATGAATTTAGTTCTTTTTAAAAGTTGACTCATATTTTCATCAAACAGCTTAAATTAAAAATATGTTCGTAGATTCGTGATTCTGAAATAATAAGATGTAGGGGGAAGTCGGGTAAGACGACGAAGAGTCTAAGTTGACTCGAAAATTACACTAGATGGCAACTCGATTCTGCATCATCAGAAACCTCTAGCGACCAGCTACCCGTGTCACACCAAAATATTTCACCCCGTTTTTACTGTGATTCACAGTACGCGATAATGTGATTTTTAGTTGTTTCTATGCAATTTTTGGTTATTTCTTGGTAAGGGATAGCGTTCACGGAGTAAATATTTTTTTATTTTTGCATGTGATATTCGCATAGATCTAATCAAAACGCGTTCAACGATATATTATTTTAATTTTTCTGATGAGCTTATATCCTTCAATGTTTTTGAAATAAAAAGGCAAAATCGGGTAAGATGACGAACCCCTCCACGCTGATTCAGGAGCTCGTCGTGCTACCTGAATGCCCTTCCTGCAACTCACTGGCACTCTAGGGAAAATGATCTCATTAAAAAGAAGATAGAGGAAAAACAAGACAAACGAAAACTTTGACAGCTGAACAAGGCTGAAGTTAATAAGGCTAAACGCACACAAGAAACCTAAAAATTCTACAAAAAAGAAGAAAGTATCTAAGTAACACGACGTCTAATGTTCTGAGTCTGAAGACTCAATTCATTCATTTGAATTTTCTTACGTTGACGCTAATGACAATCTGGACCCAGAGATCCTCATAATGAAGAATGCATCATTTGCAGTGAGTAAGGAAACACGGAATTGGGATCCCAGTGTTTTATGTGCAAGCTCTGGCCCCATTCCACCTGTACTGGCTAAGAAAAAATCCAAGACCATGGCGATCCGATTTTTGTAATTGATTTCATTTCTTAATGTTTGAATCTCAAATTAATATATTAAGTGATATTAATATATTAATTAGTATAAAATATCAGGGTACGAATTTTTCGATTAAGTGTTTGCAGCACTTTCAGGTTTATGCAAATTAAGTATTCCTCATCTTACCCGCACATTCGGGTAAGATGACGAAATTGACTTTTTTTCTTAAAATGAAATTTTGGGGTCTTGATCATAAAAATGAATCTTTGGGGAATCTTTTGGGGTCTTGAATTTGAATTTGATCATAAAAATTAAAAAAATATATCACTTTAAAATAAACAGTTGAAGACGATTTTGGCGAAAAAATAATCCTCCAGCAACGAATATTGAGGTCACGAAAAGTCCCCAAAGCTTAAGGTCGCCATCTTACCCGACTTTCCCCTACTTGATTAAATTTTCACGTATCACATTTTTTATGTATTAACAGGACCGGGTTTATACATTTCTATACCCTAGGCCGAAGCACTTAATTCTGCGCACACCCCCTGGTGCTTTCACCGCAACTATAGAAAAAGGCAAAGTAAATGTGCCGCCAATTTATTTAATGTGTATGGATGCAAAAAACCCAGTATTTTATATGATCTTTTCAAAATAATACTGAAATTTTCAAATATTCCATCGTAATTTCTTTTAAATTTGCACCCGCCAATTGTCTGGCCCTGTGTATTAATTTGCAATGTTCTTTATTATTCCTTCATATCTAGTTTTGCCATACATTGCAAAAATGTAGCTATATTGAGATTGTTATAATACAACAATTTTATAAATTATATTGGCTATTTTAAACAAAAATAATGTCTCTACATCGACTTACTTGTCTGTAGTTGGAAAAAGTATTTAATTTAGTTTCAGATATCTCTTTTATATCGAACCTTTAGTTAACGGGCCCATAAAATCTCAAAGATACCTTCTCAAACTTTGCTTCTGGTCGATAAACAGGGCTTTCTCCCTTTTGAAGGTACTAGAAGGTCAGATTTGTTTTCTTTTTGACTACCCGTTGAGTTACCTATTGCTGTCTTTCCTTGTTAGCTTTAAATTTAGCCGTAAAATGTATAGGATATTAATAATATAATGTATAGGATATAATATTGGATTGGGGTTTGAAATTAGGCTACTTCCGGACTAGTGTCCGTATCTTCAAAATGTCCGGATTTACGCCAGTGAATGAAGCGAGGGAGAAATTTGGTTGTAAATGAGAAAATCGGACGTATTCGAAAATCTGACTTCTTTCCTCCAGTGACAGAAAATTCATTGTTTACAGTATTCACATCCATTGCTGATGAGAAAGTGGATGAACCTCCTTATCCTGGCCCGAGTTCAAACTGAAAATTGAAGTTATTTTCAGTTTTAACTGAGGATTTAATATAATTTTGAATTACCAAACATAAGTGAAAATTATATCTTTATAATCTGATTTCTTAAATTTTTTTCACATCCTCAAACTATGCGCTTGTGTTATGAAAGAGGGTCGTTGGTAGACAGCTTTTAGAATATCATACTGCACTTTGACCCTCCCCCGGCGTGTCCGTATTTCAACTAAAAAATTATGGCAACCCTATTAAATGTGATCTACAGAGCAATTAGATTTTCCCATAGATTGCGTCCATGAAGGGAGGAAATCTTAATGAGTATCCGGACAATCGTTCTAGCCCACACTCTGAGGGAAAAATCTACTTTTACAGCATCCATATTGCCTGTCTATATTCAAGAAATTCAGAATAGAACATCCGCACAGGCCTGAAGCACATTCCAAGACTCTATGTGTCCACCATTCTTATTCTATCTTTTCACAATTCATTTTCCTCTCAGTATGTTATTTTCATTATGAATATGAAAGAAAAACGCTCTTGAATCTTGAATTTGCTTATAAAGGGAATGAAATCAATGTAGTTCTGTCTGGTTCAG
The DNA here is from genome assembly GCA_013235015.1 of Araneus ventricosus. Classification (NCBI taxonomy): domain Eukaryota; kingdom Metazoa; phylum Arthropoda; class Arachnida; order Araneae; family Araneidae; genus Araneus; species Araneus ventricosus. Next base: position 49,696 of record BGPR01003099.1, on the reverse strand, counting down.
TTGAAGACTACACATTAGTTAATAAAAATGGTTGAATGTCTGAAAAAAGAATACCGCGTGTCGCACATCTGTCATTTGGTATTTAATTTGAAAAATAGCCCGATGATTGGTTGATCAATAAAGTGAGATTATATTTCTGCCGTAGGTATATCGAGAATTGTGCTATCCTGAATTTTAATCACATCCCTTTCAACTACAGACAAGCTGTCAAAATCATGATATTATTAATTCTGTAATTTAAGTCCACGCTATGTATTTGAAAATGTCTAACTCAATTGAACATTTCATACATTTAATTTTACTTCTTCGACTGGTTTTTGATTAAGTCGATATCATTGACCAATCAGAGGAAAATCATTCTATCCAAATGGGAACTAATGACCGTTTTCCGAATTTTTGATTCACTGTTAAAAACTGTGCGTATGAGCGCAGTTTGCTAAGCAAAAATGAACCAATTCCAACACATTGCACAACAGACTACTTATATTTTAAAATGACTGATATTAGAAACATGCAACATTAGATTTTTTTCAATGTCTTGCTAAAGCAGCTGTATCTCAAATTACACATTTTGTAGCTGGTTCCCAGTTGCATAACTAGGTCTGATTATTAATTGAATGGGTTCTATTTAGAACTGTATCCTGACATCCAGACGTGTCTGGAGTTTCGCGTTTAATACTCAGATCGCGTATCATATATAAAGCGATAACATGAATAATGATTTAGGATGCCATGTTGGTTAATAACTGTCTGTCTTTGGTAGCCCTTCACATTTCCAAAACACAAAGCGTCTATTGAGTGAAACTAGGTGCCACCATCCCGTGTCATTCCTTTTGCGACAGACTGCATTTGTTCTTAGCAAAAAAAAAACATTTGAAAAAAATATCGAATATCTATCTGTTGATTGTCTTCGCGCTTAAGGTATACTTTTTGGCCAACAAGACTGCCGAATCTATCTCTAGTGATAATCGCATATTATGCCCAGCTCACTTAGTGTCATGATGTGTTGTTGTTCAAAATTGTTTTCTTGACAAGCTGTGTTTTATGGCAACAATTCATGTAATCGAGAAAAGGTATCATTTATTTTTAATTGCGCCAACATGTATGTAACATTATTCTGTTAGGCGTTGGTGTTGAGGCATTTTAAATGAAGATGCAGTCGTTGGTAACGGAAGAACAGTTTATTTCACTTAATCATTTTTAAATGATATCTTTCACATGATTAAAGCAGTGAGAAACGCGAAGCGCAAGTCACCGGCGACGTTTGAGACAAACAAAAAGGGCTCCGAACTATAAATACTGTGGAAATGGAAAATCACCAGAATGCTTTAGAGTCGGTTGAATCCGGAATTCTTCAAGTTGCAGTGACAGTTATTCTTATAATAGAATTTTTAAGTAGAAATAATAAGTTTATAAATTAAAAAGTTAAGAAGCGTTTTTAATTTAACAAATGAAATTAATTTATTTTAATCAAATCACAAGTTGTTTTCTCTTTTTTTAATGTTGCTTTTAGTTTTCTTTAACGACAAAAATTTTGTCTACACAACAATTTTCAATCATGACGCTAAGTCAAAATTGCCTCGCACATTAACAAAATTTTATAAGAAGACAGCTGCATACTTTCAAAATTTGTAGAGAGTAATCCTGGTGCTAGTTTTTAAAATAAGTATCTTAAGAAGTATGAGTAACCTCTAGGTGAGCTCAATTTTTTTTCCAAAAATTAACATTGAAATTTCAAGACGCAATTTCAAATATACTTTTAAGTTACGGATTTTTTTCAGAGAAACCAGAAAGTTGCCCTCCATGTCAAATCATTGGAAGAGAAGATTTGAGTTCCCTTTTCCCAGCAATATGGTTACCTATTCTTCCATTCTCTCATGAGCAGTAAATCTACTCATCACACATGTCACGATGTAATGGGACGAAGGAATGAAATTATCTACAGGGTGATTATAGACCTTATAGAGTACATAAGAGAAGAGGCGAAACACTTTTGACTACGACATTCGCACAAGCCAATGCGCAAAGGAAAACAAATTTGATGGTACAGCTGATTTCCTAAGCCTGAAATGGAAGCGTGGAGTCATGATGACTTTACCACTGACCCCGAGATTCCGCCGCTTCAGGGAAAGGGAGAAGCCAGTTGAGGACCATGATCATCCATGAACAGCCTGACGCTCCGAGTTCATTAGGCAACCCTATAAATAAAACTGAACCACAGGACTTTGTGAAACTCCAGGTAATCGCCAGAAAAACAGGGTGAGCACAAAGTCTTGCCCTGAAAAAGTTATTGTGCTAGATGTATCTTTATAAGTACTGTTTAACAAGACCACGTTCTTTAGTAAATTTTAACGTGTGCCCCCTTGGCAGCTTGGAGTTAAAGCTATATTCTAGTTCTCTCCAAATGTTCTTTAACATGTCATTTTTAACATTACACACAGCATTTTTTTAATATCATAGCCTTCAGTTCTTCAACGTCAGTAACTGATGTGGCAAAGACTCGGTCCTTGATATAGCTCCAAAAGATAGAAAAACAAGAGGGTAAGGATGTGTGAATCAAGCAATTTCGTTTATTCCTCCACAAATATTTAATTCCACGCACCACAATTAAGCCCACAAGTATTACCAACTAATAACATTTTAACAGGTTTTCTGGTGGAATATAACTTTCTATTGTACAAAAAATCTATTAAAATTGAAATATCCAATGATTCCAAAATTACATTCTTACATTCAGCGGTTATTTTGTAATAAATTTTATAATCAGGACAAGACTTTGTGCTCACCCTGTTAACTTCCCATATGTCGTGAGCGCAATTTTTTATTATCAAATTGGTTGAAACAATAAAGATGTCAAACAGTAATGTTAAGTTTGACAGCTGGTTCATGAACGTTCCCTCAAGTTGCAGCTAGCAAATAATGGATTACTATCGAAACTCAAATTTGTACGTGAAAACGTAATTTAAACAACATTTGCATTTATTTCAAATAAAAGTTGCTTTGTTCTCCTTTTCTGATCCCATTTTGATCTCCTTTTAAGGCTAAAATAGTGCCCCATTTTTAAGCTTTACGAGTTCTATCCTTAAAAAGACCTTGCAATTATAAACCTTAGCCAAATAATAAAACCCGAGCTGACACGCAACTCTTCATGTTTCTATGCCACTCCAATTTCAAGACGTTTGGCCTATGACTCCAGATTTGACGTGCACCAGGCTCACACTGGGATGGCGCCAGTGGGGTGTCCGGGAGGGCCAGAGTCCCCCGTCGGGGCAAATTTTTATACCACGTTCACGCAACGGACTAATAATAATTCGCTATATAAATAAAGATCTGGCGAAAATTTGAGAGGTCATCATGACGTCCCTCCCCTTGTACAGTCCCATGTCCAGGTCGTGCTCCCCAGTCGGGCAGACTCAAACGCCACTCATGAGCTAACATATAAGATTTCGGAGAAATAGAGTCTGTAACTCACGGTCCTTCCATTTCGAAGCTTAGATACTACCACCAGGCCACTGTGACCTGCTGCAATATTTTTACCACCCATGAGGAAAAGAGTAAAAACTTATCATTCACATTTCTCAAAATTTTAATTGTCTCAGACATAATCAGTGAACAATTATTGACTTCATAAATTTTACTTAATACCTTATTTTCTGCACATCCGTTTCCAACAGAACTATTAATTCATAATAATTTGCTTCTTAATTATTCCTCAGCTCTTTTGTGAGAACCCTCTTTCCCTCCTTCCGCAGCTGAAATAAGAGAAGCTCATGAAAAATCGTTACCGCTCGGATTGCTGACACAAAATGAAGACAGATACCTACTCTCTAAGGAGATACCAGCAATTGCCGATGTATTTCATTAATTTTGATTACGGCTGTTGAGATCGAAACACCGCATGTCAGGTCTATGGATGCGTGTCTGATGGAGAACAATGATTCATCGAAGGCGTAGTCATCTTCAACTGGGGAATGGCAGTAGCATATTGTTCGGGGAAGAAACTGACCGCAATATCCGGTCTCTGTTTACAACTGGCATATGAAATGCAGATATCAGAATAAAGAATTATGCGCTTTTGGCAATTCCTATGCTCGAAATTTTCCTGTAGTTTTGGCACTGAAAGTCTTTGGATGAGAAAAAACGCTATCGTTAAATAAAGTACAAATGTTCAAGTATCATTTTAAATTAATTTTTTTGATATATTCAAATGGGAAAATAAAATTAAAATACAGGGTCATGACAATACCATGGTCAGATGATGAGATCACACCTGAGTCGAACTTGTCTCTCCAAACTTCCGCACCACACCAACGGGAGAACGTTTCACCTGTAACAGATTTAACGTGCACCAGGCCAGAATGTAAGGTGGATTTTTAGCGGAATAGGATCTGAAACCACTACTCTTCGGTTACGAAGCTCCGATTTTGTCACGAGGCCACCAATTCCCTTTAAAATATGTAGGACTTAATTGATTAGGTTAATCCAATAACCTTTAGATTATGAAACAGAAGAAATCTTAAATATCCTCTTAAACGTGGATTTTGAGAAAAGAGCAGCAAAGTGATTTCCCCCTTTTCAAATCCTTTGAAGATTAGCTTTGCCTCTCTTTTAGCCGCCCATATGGCGTTACCTGTTCTTGCCTTTTTTCAGTAAAAAACTTGTTACTCTTACGTGCGGTAATAAAATGGGGCGGAGGTGTAAAACTGTCCAAAGGGTGCTCAGGGAATCCTCAGATTAGATCCGCAAGAGGAGTTAAACTGTAAACCTTCGTGGTACAACCGTTGTGCCAGTTCATCCGCAGAGGAAAAAAAAGATATTTACTATTAGAGCATCTTTACCACTTGCAAGGAAAAATTAAAGATTGATTTTTTTGTTTGACAGTTTGAAATAACCTGTTTTTCTGGAATTCATCGTTTCATCTGCGTATATAAACCATTTGTGCCATGACCATGCCATATAACCCATGCCAACATTTTTCTCTCTAATTCTTATACAACAATGTGATTTCACTGCTGGATTGGAAAGAAAATGAAAAGAAAATCCTTTAGAAGTGAATAATAATACATATTGTATTTAATTTTACAAAATGATCAATATAGACTTCAATATAAGAGTAGTATTGTACACAAATGAACATTAGACGTAATTTAGACTATGACGGATAACAGAAACTGACGGTTAAACAAGTTAAGATTAATCGAAGTTTTACTGTACTTCGAATGAATTATTTGTATTAATCTCCATAAGATATTTATAATGACCAATGCTAAATTTAAACAAAAAAAATCTAGTTGCAGAGCAATTTGCATAATCTTAACTTCACGTAAACAACAAGGCGCCCCATCTGTTTAACCAAAATACAAATTTAGTTAGAACACCGACGTAAACAGCAAGCTTAAAATTACACCTCTGGAGATAGATCAATTTCATCAAACCAATTTCACTCTATCAGTTTTAATGCAACTTACTATAAGGATTTGTAGCTGCATTGAAACACGCGAAGCAAAAATTTTTCGATCCCATTTTCAATTTCACAACTAATGCCAAAACAATCTGCATCTCATCCTGAAAGGATGTTCTCTGAAGGAATTTGAAATGCATTTTCTCATTACGAGCTCTTGATCAGTGCGTTTCTGATCAAGCCTTTCTGCATCGTTTCCTAACTCAGAATCCGAGCTGGAGCAATTCTTCACTGAGTTAAGATAAAGAAAAGTAAATTACATCCTATGACCAAATGAAATGAATATCTAAATCCTCCGCGGATTGGATGAATCGTTTGAAAAGCCTGCCTCTCCGATGAATAACGTAGGAGAAGTAGGAATTAGTTTCGGATCAAATTTAAATGGATGGAATTTGGTTATCGCTTCGTGGGGTTTTATTGAGTTACTGTAGTCTTGAATAATGAATATAAAAAAAAATTGATTTCAAAAACTCGCTTTTATCAGCGTACTAAAAATGGAATATCAGTTTTTTTTTAAATCAAAAAACTAAATTTTTTAAATCGAAAATCTGAAGGACAAGACAAAAACCGTAAAAGCGTGAGAAGCTGAAAACAATACCATAAGAAAATTAAGCAACAACGAATGTCAAAAGAAAGAAAATTCCTAAGTATTCATTAAAAATTTAAATGGAAAGAATTTTGCTATCGTTTCATGGAGGTTTCAATGATTTACTACGCGGGAATATCCCAATGGATTTCGGAAGTCTTGAATAATAAATATTAAAAAAATTATTTTAAAAACACGCTTTTGTCAGCACTACAAAACGGAATATCAGTTTTTTTCATCAAAAATCTGAAGGTCAAAACAAAAACCGTAAAAGTTTGAGGCACCGAAAACAATACGATGAGAAAATTAAATCACAATGAATATCATAAGAAAGAAAATTCCTAAGCAATCATTAAAAATTTATATGTATTATGAATATGATTTCTAGTACAAAAATTAAATTATTATGAATATGCATAAATAATATAACATATATTATGAATATGAGTTCTATAGATCATTCTGTGAAAATATATTATGAAAATGATTTCTAACATTAAAATAGGAATTAGTTTCGGATCAAATTTAAATGGATGGAATTTGGTTATCGTTTTGTTGGCGTTTTGATGAGTTACTGCAAGTCTTGTGTGTATAATCAATATAAAGGAAATCAATATCAATATAAAGGAATGATTTTAAAATATGCTTTTAAAATCGTACCAAAAATGAAATATAATTTTTTTATAAAAAAAAATCTGAAGGTCAAAAAAACCCCGTAAAATCGTGAGGCATTGAAAACAGCACAATAATGAAATTAAGCCACAATGAATGTGAAAAGAAAGAAAATTTCTAAGCATTCATTAAAAATTAAATATATTATGAATATGATCTGAATTTTAAGTTTAGTTAGAATATTTCTATTAGCACCTCATCCTTTTGCGTTTTTTGTCCTGTCCTTCAAACTTTTGATATCAAAATTATTTCCCATTTTTTAGTACACTGATGAAAATGTGTTGTGTTCTAGTTTTTAGAATCTATAGAATCTTGTAATTAATTTTTCATCGGACAATTCCATAAATTATTTCTAATTATTAATTTTATGATTAATATTCTAATTCTCTCTTTTCATTTTATAATTTCTTGTAATATTCTTGATTTCTCACCTTAAATATACGACCTGCTCAGCAGCAGGTGGAATCTTCAGTCTGTAACGAATGCTTTCTTGTTCTGTCAGAACAGCTTATATCTGCTTTCGGGAAAACAACGTCAGAACAGTTCATTTGTTTTTTTTATTAAAATCGAAAGTTGAAATTAATAAGAAATCTAATGGATAATTAAATTCTGAAATTACTAAAATATTG
>BGPR01003099.1:0-42338 GCA_013235015.1 Araneus ventricosus | reverse complement strand
ATAAGAAATCTAATGGATAATTAAATTCTGAAATTACTAAAATATTGTCTTGCCATCGGGGAGACACGACTCTAAAAAATTTCAAAACATTCCATCCTTAGAAACGCGAAACAAGTCAAATTAAATAAAATTGTATAAAAATATTGTTAATCACGCGCCGATGACAATGCAGGAATCTCTTTGTGTGAAAACGCTTAAAGTTTACAAACAGAGAAAAGTTTTGAAAAGCTTAAATCAAAATACCTTCTATCTTTATTTACATGACGATAATTTTTTAGAGATTTTAAAACTTTTACTTTTTTCACACTTAACATTACTACATGACAATGTTTGTCTGTTTAAACGGCTGTTTCAATTTATTTGAATTCAGTTGTAAAAAGCTAGATGAATTTTAAAGATTACAATTTTTAGCTACATTTTATTTTGTTTGTAAGAAGCAAATATTTTCATTAGTTTTCTTTAAATAAATTAATAAATATACAGACATTATTATATAATTTCAAATTTTTTGTGCAAACCAATTGCGAGTAGTAAATTGATAGTATTCGAAGTTACAATATCTTTGATGAATGTGTTTATGAGTTATTAAATAGTACAGTGGTATCCGAAGACTAATATATGCATTTTATCGGTGGAAACCAACTTTCGCGTATAGGAAATTATTGTTTAGCAACGAATTCGGAAACCCTCCGCGCTTTTTCTCATGTGCCGGGCGGAGTTATTTTCTTCAAAATAGGAGGAAAGTGAAGAATGGAAGGGTGATGTTTACATTTTACTGAGCGTGATGTAACAAAGAACTCCGGAAATGCGCTCATATGACTCATTGCCTGACACCCCTTTCCGGTATAAAATAATATTATAATAAATATTTTTTGATCTCAATAATCAAAGGGTTTATCACTGAAGTTCTTCAAATTAAAAGATTTGATTATGTATCTCGGAATAAATTTTCTGCACATTTCATTTTAAAAAAATCACATTTTTTTAATTGAATGAGAAATAATTCAATTACAAATTTCTAAGAGAACAATTTTTAAAAAGCAGAATCTTTAGATATGGAAAGAGGATAATGTAACTTTTCATATGCGGAAATGGTACCCTATTCTTGGAAACATTCTATACAATTTTTAGTTTCCCAATACGGCCCAGTTTACCCAAAGGGTGTAAATCTGGTCATGAGTCGGCGAGAAGAACAATTTCAATGCACATACAATACTAATAAATGTACAACAACAATAATAATAAAACAATACAATACTATAATAATTCTAGTGGCAGGCTAAAGTATTTCAAATATGGAAGTGTGTAAGACAAATAAATTAGTGACAGATACTATGCCTTTTAAGGTAAAGAATCTCAATTTAAAGTAATTTGTCATCATTATTTACACTTTTGTAGATATGATAAAAGTTTCAGGGAAATTCCGCAATTAAAACTAATTATGAAATAGTGCTGCTGAAACCGTTCTGAACAATTATTTACACATTATCACAGTAAACAATAGTAGACATACAGATAACGTTCAATATATAGTATTTATATAACAATACAATGTCTTTATTGTGAAAGACATTGTAAGAAAAAATCTTACCTGAGTTGTATGTATAGCATAAAGTCGTAATAGTTTTTTCATTCAATCCATTTCCAAAAAAAAATATTATTTCTCACTTATTAAAATGCCATTCCCTAACTAATCACGAAAGCTCACACATCTGTGCAAACTTTACAGTAGCAAAGCTACTCAGAAGCAAAGAATTGCCTAACTTAATATATTCTTCCATCCATAACAGTTTCGACAAACATATGAGGAAAAAAGATAAATGTTTCTAAACGTTTCAAAAAGTGCTTGGGTGTACAGAACTTGGAATACACATAAACTTCTAAGGTGCATTTTTCGCTCATTTAATCTTTTTGTTCTCTGGAGCAAGCATTTCTGCGAACAGAAATTTCATGAAGGGTTCACAAATACTAAATATGCACTTCACAAATCTTCGCAAACATTTACCCATTTTCATGATGTTCGGCGAAGTTTTGCCACAGGGAATTGTCTGCTTATAAGACTAAATTCTTATTTTTAAGCTACACGAAACGACTACCCCATCATTATGAACAGTGGTTATATAGCGCTTACGACTCGCGAGCTAACGTCTGAACGAGCTAATGACATATTCAGCAGGGCCGCGGTGGCCTAGTGGTGTAAGATGGCGGTCTCGCGGCCGGAGGGTTCCAGGCCCGAAACCCGATTCCACCGAAGAACCGCCGTGTATGGGGCCTGCTGTACTCAAAATTATACGTAGACGCGAAACGCCCTCTAGCTGGCGTGGTGCGGAGCTTTGGTAAGGGTATCGCCAGCTCAGGTGCCGTCCTCGCCATTTGACCGCAGTTCAAAAAGACGAGGTCTGTCCCAAAATAGCCCTAGTGCCGCTTTTGAACGAGACGTTAATATAACTAAATCTAAAATAGATTCAGCACACTAAATCCATACATATGGCGGATATTCGATGGAACCTGATCTCGAATCTCCTACCTTGAAGCTGAGACTCTCGATAGCTTTAACCCCTTAACAGTATTTTTTTCTGTAACGTCTAATTAGATATGCCCTTCTGTTTTAGGAATTTGTTGTCGTACTGATTCAACTACATGACCATAGAAAACTTAAGATGGTAATGGATTGCCGGTCTTTTTTGTATCGAATGATTACCATTCGACCAGTTTTTTGGCGCCGTGTTTGATTTATTTTTATCTTAAGTGTTTCATTTTTTTTTAATCTCAAGTGTGTATTTACGTTTTTAAACTTTTAAGCTCCTGGTGTGTTTTTATTAGACTCGGTGTTTGCGTGTTTTGACTTTTTGACCCTTGCCTTTTGGAAATGAACTTTCAATTTTTTTAAAAATACGGCTTTTGGTTTTGTGTGTCTTAAAGTTTTGTGATTATGTGTTTTCGTTTTTAATTACATATACGTTTGCATAAGTTTTATGATTTTATGTATTCTCTGTGTTCTACTTTTTGCTTTATAAGGCATATTTTTTTTATCTTTTATTTACTCATTGTGACTTTTGTTCTTTGTGTGTTTGTCAGCACTCTGTAAATGGAGTTTTCTCTGCAGTGTGCTTTTCTTTAAATAAATAAATAACGTATATGAATGATTATATTTAGATTATAAGTGTAAAAATGCCATAATTCAATGCACGAACTGAGCTCGGACATCACTGTTAAGGGGTTAAATATTCGGTAAACGACTGAGAGCATATCACCTGTTGAAAATCGTATAGTGGCGAAATTCCGAAATTCATGAACGGAGAAAATAGCTTTTGGAAGTTCGTTTTTTCCTTGCTGCGTTTCTCATCCCCTAGAGGCAAGGCGATGACATATCCTTTAGCCTCTTTGGCACGTGAAAAAGGATTCACTCTGGCGCCATTTGGTGGTCTTAACTCTAAAATATATTTTTTGTAGTTGATCTCAACAAGCGACATGCACGAGAGAGAAGGGCGGAAGTGTTTAGAATTCTATTCAAAAAAGCATCTGACGAGATGATGTGATCACATCAAGACTATCATTTTCCAACATCTTTCTCTGAAAACCACAGATGGCTAGTTTTAGAAATGACGATGAGAAAAAACATTCGCATGAGAAATGCAATATGTTGAAGATAATTGTTATTATCTGAAAGTAGCTTATCTCCAAAACACTGTGGCTTTATCTTTAAGAAATGTGGCCAGGAAGAAAGAAAACATATAGTGACGATTAGAGAATGATTATCACAGCCTAGCCGTCACTTTTCTCTAAAAATTCTGTCAAGAGTTGTTACTTAAGTCGAGAAGAATGTCGTCGTTAAAACCTTGTTGTTCTTATCGAGTTATATTACTGCTCAGAAAAGACAAGAACTGTACGAGGCAAATTATTTGTAATAAAAAAACAGAATGAAAGTATGTCGTATGCATCCATCCATAATAGTTTCTGAAATGCATTATAGATCAAATTATTGTATTGTATTCAGTACGAAACACTCATGGTTGGGAGGCAAGGATTGAACATTTTCCTCACGAACGGCACAGGTCCTGTAGCAAATTACTTTTCCTTTGTGCTCATCAGGCTGGTACAGACGTCGTAGCACTAAAACTTTGTATTTCCACTCCTATTGCGGCCTTATTTGTGGGATGTTCTAATTTTCCTTATAATAGTTTCATATCTCCTTCCTCTTTTATCAAGGCATGGGACCTTACGAGTTTTATTAAAAAGGAAGGAACAAGTTGCCTTATGTTTTTACAAAAAAATATTAAAAAACACTCCTTCAATTGATTTAATGACGGCGGATGCATATTTCTGTTTTTGTGTCAGTATCCCATTTCAAGAGAATATTGTGGAGTTTCGTTTAGCAGTAGTATTCTAATAATTAAATGAGATTTTGGAACTGCGACTTGATTGCAACCATGGTATGCAATGTTTTTAAAAAAATAAACCGCAGTTGTCACAGTTTCAGACGAAACTTTTGAAAATATCAAGGTTTCACAAATTTTTTCATTGCCTTTCTTCCTTATTGAGTTGGAAAATAGATAAAATAGAGCAAAACTATAAAACAGAACTTAAAATGTGTGACATTTCTGAAACTACTTCTCGTTTCATCTTTTACTCAGCTTTTAGTTATCTCAGTTAATTTTCAGTCAACCAGAAATTTTTTCAATCAGTAACAATCGGAACTAACTTCTAGGAAATCCAGTCTTCTTTAAAACAATTATGCAAGGAAAGAAAAAGAATTCCAGTCACATTGACAACAAAAAACCAAATGAAGTCCCAGAATAAACCACTTTGCCGGCTTATTAAACGATTTAGAATATTTTCTGAAAGATTCTAAGAAGATAAGATTAGGTTAAGATGAAAATTTCGTCGAAAATTCGAAGAAAATCTTAGAATATTCACCTACTTAGAAAGAATAAATACAAATTCTCCGCCAAGAAATAAAGCGTAGATAGACTAAAATGTTTCCAACGTCACTAAATACTTTCTGGCGAAAAGTACTAAATGCTTTTCGTCTAAGAAAATCTAATTAGTGAAAGCCAATTTATCAAGTAATAGGCTTTTAGCTGTTAATAAAATTAGGATTTCTGTTTCTAAGAAAACTGAAGAAAGAGAATTTTTCTGAGGAATACGTGGGATGAATAAAGTTCTCTTAATGATGGTTGTCGTGTGTAGCACCCATGTGCAGTGGCGTAAAGAGTATAGGTGGGTTTACACGAAGCCATATTGTCTGGATAATAAATTCACATATGCGCTGAAAGGATAACGCATGCGCAGAAAGAACGGACAGTAGCAAGTTCTTGTTACATGTTATTGTTAGACAATATTGGCCTCGTGTCAACCCACCTTAAATGGTAGATAGACGTAGAGTTATTTCTTTGCTTCTTTATCATATGTGATTTCAAAAAAAAGAAAATAAACACATTAAAATTTCGCCTCCGAGGCTTTTATACGGGGTATCTATACTCCTCTTTCCCGCTGTCAATACGCCACTGTCCCTGTGGGATAGAGTAATGATATATGAGGTATTAAAAACATCTGAAAATGTTCATGAATAATGACATATCCCTTTGTCAATTTCAGTCATACGGGCAATCAAAGAGTTGATTTTTTAAATCCTCTTGTGAAACACTGATGTGGAGTGGCGTAGCAAAGAGTAAGTGGCGCTCGAACATAATATAATTTTTTCCATCTCAATTTACATTAGCAGTTTAACAAGTGTGAATAATGCCGGGTTCATGGTATTATTTTTAATCCTCCTAACCATACACTGCAAAAAAAAAATCCCGTAAAATTTACGGTTTTAAACTGGTAGCTGGGTTGGTTGTGCGAAACCGTAAAAGTTACGAAGTAAATCCGTAGGCACAACGGTTTTTTACCGTACAGGAACAAGTTTTTCCCGAAAAAAGTACGAAGTAAAAACGTAGTTACAACGGTTTTTTACCGTATGAAATTAAGTTTTCTCCGTAAAAATTAAGTCATCGAAGTACGTGACGTCATCGACTGAGTTGAGTTGTTTTTCTCCTTCTGTTCGAGTTGAGTTGAAATGTGCTGATGTGTATTATCAATTAGGAATATTAATTTATCTAGGATTAATTAGTAATTTCAATTAGTTTAATTAATATAATTTTTAATTGAACTTACTTAGACGATTTCGATGCAAGATGGTGACAAAACTTCTAACTCCTCCGAGCCGGGGATCGAAACAGCGTTCATAGAAATACAAGGCAGTCGCTCTAACCACTAGACCACCGGAGACTTCATAAAGTAAAGTAAAAATAATCTATTTGAGTTTTAAAGTCACTATAGCTCTAGTGGCGTCACCTAGTAGTGTAAAAATCAACTATTGCCAGAACACGTGTTTTAAGTTTACGGAGATGGAACCCTATTGAAAACATGAAATGAATACAATAAAATTACATTTAAGAAAAGGGAAAGTTATCGTACTTTCTGTACGATAACTTTCCCTTTTTTTAAATGTACGGTATTGCTTTTCGCAATACCGTATGAAGAAAAATAGAATTTGCACTGACGGTTTTAAACCGTTTATGGCTGGAGCGGAAAACGGTAAAAAACCGTTTTGTCAACAAAACAGCTTTAAACCGTCAAATATACGGAAAAAGTCCGTGAAAAAAACGGATATTTTTTACAGTGTATATGACTTTAAAAAGCGACATAAATGCGCTAACAGTCTTTGTGGCGACCCCAAAGATTGGCGCCTGGGCCTTGTCTCCTGGTCGTTACGCCACTGAGCAGCAAGGGTAAATACCAGCAGAGCGTAGTGTCATATTTCCACTCCCCGTCATATAAAAAAACGGAAAAACGCACTAAAACATGGAAATAAATGAACTAATATTTTGCCTTCGAGGCATCCCCCAAGTCTGACGCTCGGGACATCTTTAACCCCTTTCCTCGTGCCACTACGCTACTGCCCATGAGGAATGAAGTAATTACATATGAGGTCCCGAAAGCTTCAAAAAATGGTTACGAATAGCCAATAAAAACTAATTGCCTATGAAATATAAAACATCGATAAAAAAAGAGACTTCATTTATTTTTCGCTTTTTAGTTCTTTCAAGTCCAGTGATACATATTCTATACCACTATTATATTTACGTCATTTACTGAGTGGTATATGTAGGGAAAGTCAAGGCAAGATGGCGAGCCGGGCAAGATAGCGAATGGTTTATTTTAAGCACATGCTACTTGGTAGCGCCACCTAACGGATACTACCCACCCTCTACACTGCTGCGCACTAAAAAATCGCATTGTGAAGCCACTAACGCCATTTCGTTGTTTGTTATATGATTGTTATATATTGCCTGACGTATTGTAATTTTAAAGACCTTCAACGTAAGATCTAGTGAACTAACACCTGAGATATTTGTTTATTCTTTGCTATGCATGACTACTTCAAACAATATGCTTTTCAAAATCACTATTTATTTTGATCTAATTCTTGTTTATCCCACAATAAAAAGACTTTTGACTTGCCGATTAGGGCAAGTTGACTACGGCAAGTTGCGGCATCTTGCTCCAAGTGCTTTTTACTGTTCTCTTTCTGTGGAATATATGATTTTTTTAGCTATTTTGTGTAATTTTGTTCAACTTCGTGATCCACTATCTATTCTATCACATGTTGCAAGGTGTGAAACCTACAGAAGATATTTTAATAAGCTTGCCTATAAAAGAGGATGTCGGTTCAGAAAGAGCCACAGAAGATGGAAGAAGAACGTTTAAAGCAGCAAAGACAAGAGGTAGGATGCATAAAAAAAGTTATTACAGAGACACTGAAGTTAGATTCCTTTAAAAAGCCCAAACTTCTGATACTCATGATGTCAGTTCAAATTTCCAAAGAAAATATAATACAGTGCCGTGCGTATGATGAAATCTATGTTGACCCTCCATCACAAGATTAAACAGTGTGTCGCAAATGCCACACATGGTAGCCCGAGGGGTGCTCAGACTCTGAATGAGGAAAATTTGTGTCTAATTTTTAGAAATGAAAAATACTGGTTTTGAGTTATATTAATTTACTATGAGCTCAAATGTTAACTAAAATTATCATTTCTTTACATACTAATCAAGGAAAAAATACTTAAAAACGTTTAATTAATTAGCGTTCTGCCTTAAATTTTCTAAAAATAAAAATGCATTGAACTTTTGTCAGAATTTTCATCTTGCCCCAGTACCGGGGCAAGTGGGCACTTTTGCTTCGCTTATTTTAAATGGCCAAATAACTTTGATAATTTTAAATTAAAAATTTCTCAATTTAAGTACATCACAACAAAAGGTCAATCTAATAATATATGCACAGAAAAAACATGTACCTCAAAAACTGAATTTATTAAAAATTGTTAGATGTTAACATCTCCAGCTTGCCCTGACTCCCCCTACTTTGTACCCAGTTTCAAATTACTTTACCTTGTCCTTGCAAAGTAGCTTTGTACTTAAGATTTATTTAGAATCAAAAGCTCTGTACATGATAGAATAAAACAATAAATTGACCTCCTGAATAAATATTTATACATCCAATTAATATTGGAATTTCAAAGAGTAAAATCTTATCCTTTGAAATTCAAATAAAAATAATAAATTTTAAAAAAGTAATGGATCACAATTAATTATGTATAAATTCTGCCAGTTTTGACTTCAACTCATAAATGTAATTTGCTAATTAGACCATCCTGTTCAATAAGGGTGGTACAGCCGCTATCCAACTGTTGCTCCACTAAACCAGGAATTTTTGAACTTTTTCATCCGTGCCCACTTTTCGGAAGGAAAAATTTCTCTCGACACTCCCCCTCCCTTTCACCAGAAAAGTTTTTCGTGATACCCAAAGTTCGAAAATAAATACGAAAATGAACACATAATTAATTATAAATAAATAGAAATGAAATTAAAAATAAATATTCAGCAAAAATTGATGAAATGCTATTAGGGGAAATTATTTTCAAACATTTTACTTATAAGCATCGAAATGACCTCACTCTGGGTTACCACCCGTAGAAATTAAGAAAGCCTCTACCACTCCCCCGTGGCACTTATCTGTTTTTCTTCTAATCACCCGACAAATAATTTTACTCCCTTATTGTTTTCAATCACCCCATGCATGATGAACGGATTGATTGTAAAAGAGGAAAGATAAAAGTAGTAATCTCACGTACGGTAAAAAAGGACCATATCACGGTGGTGAGGCAATAGAAAAAAAGTCATGAAACTATCTACACGGCGATTAGAGACCTAAAATATTAGCTACGCAAGGATAATGAAACTTGAACGGTTTAGTGGAATAAAAGTTATACAGTGGAGGAAATCTGGTGTCACTTATTACCGGTGTATGCCAATCGTAATGAAAATGTTAATTGCAGGTACATTTATACTTTTTGGAATGCTTCATGTTTGTAAAGATGGAATTTTGTAATTGATTTTTCACTCACTTCCTAATGTGCTACACTTTTCAAATATTGTACACTTGTGCATTCTTAGTGACAATACACTATGTTAATATTTTCAGGATTTAGTTATCGATTAATTTAATCACATTTTAAATCCATAGGAGTAGCACCACCTGGTGGTGAAACTGACAAAAAATTGATTTCAAGAGTCCATAACGTTTATAGCAATGAATTATAAATTAAAGTGTAAAAAGTAGAATATAATCAAAATATTCTACTTTTCCCTATACTAATAAAAGTGCTTTTAAAATCTCTTTTCATTAAATATATCGTGTCGAAGAATTTAATAGGAACGAATGAATTTTAAAAACCTTTTCGTCATCAAAAATATGATTATGAGAACCATTATTCATCATTTAACAACTCTTGATGCAGCGATTCCCAACCTTTGGGCCCGCCCCTAGGGGGCGTGATAACACTAAATGGGGGGGGGGCGCCAGCATATCGGAAAGAAAATATTATTTAAAAAATTTATTAATCTACTGAAAGAATTTACTTATTCTTGGTAGTTCGTAAGGTTTGTAATTAAGGTCGTAGTGTAGCTTTAGCAAACAAAAAGTAAATATTTAATAAGAAATAAAATTGAACAAAAATGACTAATTTTCTCATTTAATTTCGAAGACAAAATACCAAAATTTAAACTACAATAATTCTTCAATTCTTAATTATAAAAATTTTTAAAAAAATTAAAAATTGGTTCAACTATCCCTACTCTCCCCTATATGAGAACGACAGAAAAAACAGAACACACAACATCGCTAGTGTATACTCATTCGTTTTAATTAGAAAAAAATCGATACAATGTACAGTGTTGAAAAAAATTATAAATGTTTATATTTTTAAGCTTTCTTTAGAGTAACCTGTTCTTTTTTAATATTCAGGCATCCGTTCGATAAACCGTTTATAAGAAATAATGCTCATCAAAAGATTCACCGCCCTATTGGACTGATCTTAAAGCATAAAGGAAGGGCATGCAGAATTCTTTGGGCTGATGGTGGTCATTTTCTCCTCTAAAGCCCTCATCATCTTTGTTCTCATATTTTGTGGCTTCATCTCATCGAAACAACCGATCACTATAAGCGAATTGCTGATCACTAGAACCGGTGGATTTTATGTGTGTTTAGATACGGGAGATCCATTCCAAGCTATTTTTATCAGTACAACCGACTGATCGTTACATCCATGATCACTACAAGCAAAGATTACTGTAGTTTCATTTTATAAATATTAAATAGTTATAATTTCCACTGCTTCCTGTTGCGTTTCCTACTTTGGATTTAAGAGCAAAACTTTTAATAGGATTTACGGTTTTCTGGGACATGTGTTACAGTGATAACAAAATAAATGGGTGTTAAACAGTGAAAGTAAAAAAAGAAAAAGAAATCAAAATAGAATAACTGCAATCCTATTACTAAACGTTCTATTCTAGTTAACATAACTAGCGCATGTTTTAAATCTCTAACTCTCAAGCTTCGTTCCAATCACTTTAAAATGGTGATCGTTTGGGGAAAACTTATTTTAGAGCCTTTCGGTGCTTCAAATAGCTTAAAGTTAAGCTACCAGAAAAGAGAAGTGTATGATAAAATGTTGAGAAGCTGTACTCTAAAATATTATATTATACATATCTATATTACAAAATTCAGCAAAATGAACATAGAAAAATTAAAAAATTCATACTGACAAAGATAATTTTTACGATTTCTTATTTTCTAGAAATTGAGTTTAGTTATTGCAATTTTCTCCTCCGATCAATTTCTTATCCTATGTAAAGCATTGCTCCTTCAACTGCAGAACCATCTACTAGCTGAAATTGTAAGATGTGCTACCAAGAAATTCTGTTTTCGTGACAGAAAGAAATCCGGTTTCATTTGCATCTACTCTGTTCAAAATGCATCTTTCTGTCTACGCTCGTTTACGAATTAATGCTTGTGGCGGACTTCTGAATCCTCCTGCATTTCGAAGATTTTGTACTCTGATTAACTAATGTTGAATATTATTTGAATGAAGAAAGCAAACCATCTAAAATTACATAAATATTTTTAGATCCATAGAGGAACAAGGTTACGAGAGAAAGTTTATAAGAGAAATTCCTTATAGGTATTGTGAAGCCAGGTTTCTCTTTGCAATGAAAATCCGATGAAAAAGGGACGAAGAAATATTTATAATAACTGAGGAAATAAATATCTCAAAAATTACAGTATAACTGAGAGAAGTAATTGGGCTATAACAAAAAATATTGACTATAACTCTGATCTTGGAGATTACGCAAATACACACATGGAGAGAGAAGTTCTATTCGACTTGATTGAATTAATGCTAATACAGTAGACTCTCGATTAACCGGGATGGTCGGGAAATGCTTCGCCCCGGATAAGCGAATATCCCGGATAATCCAATTTATGTAAATTTTGATGAAAAATTTTGGAAAAATGATAGAAAATGTAAAATTATTATACAATAAGACGTTAATAGTTTAATTAATACAAAAGAAAAAAGAATTAACAAGAAATTTTAATATTATTTAGATTTACAATTCGTACAATTAAAAAGAAGAAAAAACAGAGATGTAGTTTACCTCACTGTTTTGTGAAGAATGAAATGATAAAAGTCTGCTTTGGTTTTTCATTTACTCTTCGACGAATTATACTACGCAAATTTCTCAATATCATTTTTTCTGCAGGCGTGCTTTCATCTTCTTGCTCCAAGTAATTAAGTAACGCTCCAGTGTGTACTAATGCGTCACCGAGACTTAATTTTTGATGAGTTAGAAGATTTTCCTCATCACTTTCAGGACATTCTTCGAAATTCCTTGTTTCTTCTGAACCACAAGTTACACGGGACACAATATCATTATCTCTTAAAACTTCGTAACATTCCAATGTCGAATCTTCGTTAATCCATTTCCCACTGCTTCTTCAGCCACATTTTCAGAACAGTCTAATTTTCTCAAATCTTCTAAGATTTTTCTCTATAATTTTTTTGGTATTGTCCCGGATAATTCGAACCCGGTTAATCGAGACTCTACTGTATATTGAAATTTGATGGAGTCATAGAAACACAGAGGAAAAATTTATCCTATTTTACGAGCAAAGTCTTCATATGAACTTCACGCATTCTAGCGGCATCAGAACTATTTTCTCGGCATCTCGGCTCTGTATGTCTTTCCTAAGTTGGTGCAGATACTACTCATATACCCGAGAAATTGCATATAAAAAAAGGAGAGACACATATCCACCAATTACGAAATTTCCACGCCTCCTTCTAAACTGATCTGTCAATGCCTGCAACTCTCGTAGCGCTTCTGTCGAATGGATCAAGTTGCCTAATCAGCACATTCTGGACATGGTGCTAGAGACATGAGTTCGCTCTCAGTTGGCTAAAACGAAGTAGGGAGAAGAAAAGTGAAATAGAATCTAACTTAATATATACATAACACCACTTCATGTCCCCGTATCTAGAATCATTATGATTCTTTACAATCGGTTTAGATGGACATTAAGTGGATGCATACCTGAAAAAAATTTAAAAAGAAATTTAGCAACCTAAATAAAAGAAAATTTTGAAATCTTAATATAAATAAAAGTCATTGCGGGTATGTGGGTATGTGTGTATGTATGTGGCTATGTTCCACATCTCCTCCTAAACCAATGGACGGTTTTCAACCAAATTTTGTACACTTATTATTTAAGACAAGGGGAAGACACATATGACTTTTGTAAGTCCAAAAGTTAATTAAACAGGCAGTTAATTAGAAATTAACCGAAACCGTTTTTCCGCCGTAACTTCGGAGCGAATTGTGCGACAAAAAATATATTTATACCATCTTAAAGTTCAAAATTTTACCTTTTCAATGATACCAATTTTCTTTCTGTGACATTTTCCCTTCGATTGTTATTAATTTTTAAAAGTTCCATAATTTTTAAATTCGTGCAGACGATTTTGAAATAACGAAGATTTATAGCTACTCCGTTGCTAGGCAACGGTTAGACTTTGAACTAATTCACCTTTTTTTCTGAAAATTTTGCTTATTTTTATTAATATCCATATAATATAAATGCGAAAGTGTGTCTGTCTGTCTGTTACGCATTTACGGCAAAACTACCAAACCGATTTGGATGAAAATTGTCAGAGTTGTAGCTTGAAACCCAGGAACGGACATAGGGTAGGTGACATCATGTTAAATTCATTATTTTTGATTAATAATTAACAAGCGATTTGCGATGAAGATTACTACTTTATTTTTCAATCAGCTGTCACGTGATCCTTAAGGAATGCGTAAACAAAATGAAATGTCACGTGATCCTTCAGAAAGGTGCAAGCATTTGAAATAACTTATTTTTAAAGTCAAGCATCACGTGACCTTGCTGAGAAAAGAAATAAATAATTAATTTGTGGAATAATAACTGAAATATAGACGCCAGGACAGAAAACCAATGATAGATATGATATAGTTTCAAGAGTTTTTGGATTAAAATTTAAAAACTAAAGTTAATTATAACTAAAGGAAAATATCGTTCAATGTTTACTTAAAATAAGAGCCTAATTTAGTGGAAAGCTTACCAAAATAATTCTTTATCCCTTTTTTTTTATCGACATCCAAGATTTGTTTGGCTGTTAAATTTGTAACCAAACGATTTGGATAATCACTGGCGGCTAAATTCTAAACCAAACGATTTAGCTAATTACAATAGTTTCATTTCGAATTTTAATGCTTTAAGAGCTTTTTTCAACCGATTTAAAAAGAAAGGAATGCATAAACTCAATGAACACGGAATTCAACGTTATGTTTACTAAAGAAAGAACTGATTCGAACTTGGCGCTTGATACAGTTGCCAAATAGATTTGGCGATTGCTAGAGATTCAAACAGTATATTAAATTGGGACTTTTTTTAAATTGTTCACAGTACAGAGGAACTGATAAGCAAGGTTTATCCTCCCCTATAAGCTAATAAGAGGAATAGAGATTGTTTGTTGATTGGATAATTTTGGCACTGACTAATGAAAGTTTAGGTCAGATAAATGAAAAAAATGCTTCACAAATGGAGGGATGTATTACAGAATATCTATCTGTAGATACGGTAATGGGCAATAACAAGTACAATCATATCCTGTAGAGTTCTTCAACCCCATAGAATTGTCAGGGATACCTTCCGACAAGCTGAGATTAAAATTCGGTGCGCCAGAACTATTCATACGTAACCTCGATGTACCGAGACTGCGCAATGGCACACGGTTTCAATTTACACACATAGGACCAAATGTCGTACTAGCTACTGATATGACTGGCATAGCGAGAGGTGAGAGTGCTAAATTCTACGCATTCCGATAATACCGAAGGATTTACCATCCCAGTTCAAAAGGTAACAATTCCCTTTAAAATTAGCATTTGCCAGTCTCAGGGTCAGACACTCAAAGGGGCAGGCGTACATTTGGAAAAATCATATTTTTTCCGTTGGTAACTATGTGTGGCATGTTCCCGTGTGTCCAGCCCACTAAACCTCTACATCGGTGCAAAAAACGTGAAACAAAAAACGTCGTATACAAAAGTGTGTTGTCATATATAAACAATTTACCTAACAACAGCCTGCAATTATTTACCTGCAACAGCAGACACATGTACAATACACTCCTGTTAGTCGTCCAATTATGTATTATCAACCATCAGAACCTTTAATTTCCCCTTTCTACATATAACGAAACATTTACATTCATGAATTTTAAAAAAAGTAACAATTCAAATTCTTCGCGCACGAAGTCGCGGGTAACAGCTAGTAAATTATATATGAGGATGGATCCAACAAAAAAGTTACAAGGGTAATATTTACGTATTAATATTAGACAGAAAATCCAGAAGGCAATTAAGAGACATCCATTTCCACATAATCTCCAAATCTATTTAGACATTTATCTGAACGCAGGACCAACTTGTTTAATCCAGCTTGGTAGAAATCACGCCCCTGACTATTGAGCCAGTTCTCGGCAGCTGTTTTCACATCACTATCTGAAGAGAACCTTATTCCAGATAAGTTTTCCTTCAATTTCGAAAAAAGGAAATAGTCATTAGGCCATCGTGAAGCCATTCGACGCAAACGTCCTGACTTGTTGAGTGATGGTGGCATCCTCCTGCATGACAATACTCATACTGCTTGCAAAATTCAAGAATTGCTGCAAAAGTTCAAGTGGCAGTCTGAAGCAGCAAGTGGCAGTATCATACAGCCGATATTTGGCACCCAATCTGGCTTCCTAACATTTATCTGGAACAAGGTTCTCTTTAAACAGTGATGTGAAAACAGCTGCCGAGATCTGGCTCATTTGGCAGGGACGTGATTTCTACCAAGACGGTTTAAACAAGTTGGTCCTGTGTTCAGATAAATACCTAAATAGATTTGGTGAATATGTGGAAAAGTGATCGGCAAGTATGTCTCTTAATTCTCTTTTGTATTTTCCGTCTATTGTTAATAAATAACTTTTTTTGGATCGATCCTCGTAACAAGAAAACTTAAATAATAACAGAAGAGTTCATGGTATCACTAGAAAGACTTTCTGTCTTGAGGAATATTTTTTTAGAGTCCATGTCGTATTGACCATGTCGTAGTTTGACTATGATCGTATTATTCAAACTTGGATGTTAATGTTGATTATTGAACTTTGTAATCAATGAAAGAATGAGGCAGGACTAATATAAAAACACAATTTGTTTTAACTCTACACTTTTTTAAAAACCTCAATTGTGTCATACTATGTAATAAATTGATTTTGTGGAAATAACAAATTGATTATATTATTTATTGGAAAATAACAAATTGATTTTGTGATTTTACATTTTTATTTAAAATAGTTAATTAATTAAGTTGTTACCATTATATTCAGATTTCTAGTTTAAAAATCTTTCCTACTTCAATCCAGAAATATAATAAGTAAATTATTTTATACATAAATCTTTAAATTTTTCAACATGAACTAGAAAAGACAAAAAAGTGCGTTCAAACGTACATCACCTTGCATGCTGCGGTATACTTAAAACTACATTTCATCGCTTAACAAGCAACACCACCTATCTCAATTTTCAAAATTTTACAAGAGGAATTTAAAACTGAAATTTTTGGAACCAATAATGTATATTTCTTAATTTTTTCACATCTATTATGAACATGAGACCGTATGTTCATCTGAGATGCAAAAAAATTCAGAAATATCTGTTAATGATTGCGAAAAATACAATTTATTCCCTGCTCCTTCAAAATTTTCGAAAATTGAGATATGCGACGTGGCTTATTAAGCAACAGCATTTTTAAAAAACAGAGAAATTCTGAGTAACCAGCCTACTCATTTTAGAGAGATCGGTCCGAGGACTGTGTATAGTTAGTTTAGGGTTTTCAGCAGGAAGAAATAACAGCAGCACGTGATCTACTTTACCCCTCTTTAACCTTCCAGTGGGCGCACGTATGTGAGACATACAGTAGAGAAGGATTTCGTTTTATATCTTTTTACCAGAGGGCGCTACGAAAGCATGATTTGAGCTATTCTTCCATCTTTTTTCGACGAACTGCCAGTCGTCGTTTGGAATTCGGGGCGTTAATAGGACTCTGCGAATCTGTTATTTGTATTTCAGCGATACGCACGACCATTGCAATGAAATGAATATGAAACTGACTTCTTGCTTTCATATCTAAATTTCATTTTTTACTTCCATTTTGTGTTTACAGTATTATATTACAAATGCAAATATTTCAGTTGCAAAATTGGTAACTTCATTTATTTTGTTTTCACGTCGTTCAGCTAATTCCTTAGCCATTTTATGTTGTTTTCATATTTTATGTTTACATGGTTTCCATTCCTTTTTTAAATAAAAATTGTTTAAAATAATTATACTTATTAACCCCTTTTAAAAATTTATATTTTGCAAAAGAGTATTTAGGAAATACGCGCGAACTTTCATGTTGGTATAGAGTGCGCGCCCTGAATTGTGAACAATAAGTCTGCTCATTTTAGAGAGTTCATTGCAAGGACTGTGTGTAGTTAGTTCAGGGTTTTCAACAGGAAGAAATAACAGCAGCACGTGATCTACTTTACCCCTCTTTAATCAATTTCCTTCCCCTGCAATCAATCTAAATCACAGTTCTGCTTGTCGTTTCTTTTGTGCATCTGCGTGACTCGGGAATCCAGCATAGCCAAGCACTGATTCATTCGGGTTAGCAGGAAAATTTGGACTCGTTGTCAGCGTTTTGGGGGGGGGGATTCATCATCATTCATTATGCTTCATGAAATTTGATAGATCTTACTCTCTCGTGTTTTCAATGATTTTCACCTTCTTTCAGGAATGCAATAAAACTTCGACTAACCGTTAATCGTTTAACTGTCAGTTTCTGCTATCCGTCATCGTCTAAGGCACATTTCTGTACATTACTACTCTTATACTGGAAGTTTCTATTGATCGTTTTGTAAAATTAAATACAATATGTATGTATTATCCACTATTAATTGACTTTATTTTCATTTTTGTCTCAAGTCAGCAGTGAAATCACGTTACTGTAGTTATGTATTAAGAGATTTCTGTTATCCGTCGATGCGCTTATCCGTCACATCCCTGCTCCGGACGGTAACGGTTAATCGAAGTTTTGCTGTATTTGCTTTTCACAAGTGATGCGAGACAGTTATTTTTATACTATTTTAGATTGTAATATTCAAGAATGACTCTACCGAATATCTAAACCATTTAGGTTTCGTTTAATCCTTTTGCGACTAACGGGACACGTGCATCCCGAAAAACCTTTAAAATACTTTCGAGATAGAAATGCTCCTTGCTAGAGCAGAGGTTCCCAACCTTTGGTACACGTACCCCTGGCGTACGCGAAGGACTAGTTGGGGGTACGCAAAGGTGTAGTTGGGGTATGCGTAATCAAGGTTGGTAATGGCGGAAACAAGGAAACATAAGGAATTTAAATAAAATACAGGATTTTGTTTCCCCAAATTAATACTTAGTATTTAATAACTATACCACTTGAATAGTTGATTATTGCGGAGTATAATTTTTAGCTATCCTTATAGGTTAATGTGGAATTATTACACTACTGATTTCTTTGTTTCGGCGTTGAACTAATACTATTGTAAAAATGAAATAAAATGTCAAATAAAAAAAGTCCAGCAAATTTTATTAATTTGAGTCATTTAAATCTTAAGCAAACCTAAGCCTTTAACGTCATCGATAAAAGCTTCTTTGGATTTTGGTGAGGGTGGAGGATGTAATAGTAAGGGGTATTCGAAAATATAAAGACTAATCAAGGGTTAAGCGAGGGAATAAAGGTTAGGAACCCCTGGGCTAGTGGAAGTATTTCCCATCAGCCCCGCCAAGATATGAGAAGGACTTTTCATTGTCAGAACACAGAAAGTTTTTTTACAGTGTTGCATCAGCTTATATCAGGGTTCCCAACCTTTTAATTCCCTCGCGTACCCCTTGATTAGTCTTTTTATTTTCACGTACCTCCTACATTCATATCTCTCCTCCAACCATCCGTCTATGCAAAGAAGTTTTTATCAATAATGTTAAGGGCATACGTAAGCTTAAAATGCAAATGACTGGAATTTATAAAATTTGCATTTATTTTTGATTTTACATTTTATTCCATTTTTACAATAGTATTAGTTCAACGTCAAAACAGATGAAATCATTGTTATAATTTCGCATTAACTTATAAGGACAGCTAAAAACTGCACTTCCTTTTGCTTTCTTTTTTCTTATTTTGAGGGTAAGTTTAGGACTTGCACAACTTTCAATTTTACTTTTTACACGAACTTGGGGGAACAATATTCTGTAACATTTTTAATCCCTTATGTTTTCTTGTGTTCGCCATTACCGACTTTGAGTTCGCGTACCCCCTACTGGTCCTTTGCGTACCCCCTACTGGTCCTTTGCGTACCCCAGGGGTACGCGTACCACAGGTTGGGAACCTCTGGCTTATATCATGGCTAACGACTATGTATGCTTTGATTTCAGAAAATATCGCGTACAGTAAAACTTCAATTAACCGTCACTCGTTTAACCGTCAGTTTCTGTTATCCGTAAACATCTAAATTAAGTCTAATGTACATTTCTGTACATTATATATTCATATTGAAGTTTATATTTATCATTTTGTAAAATTAAATACAATATGTATGTACGAGGGACGTTACGAACGTAAATTTCGTCATATTTATTCACAGTGAAGATGTAATACAAAGTGAGAAAAAACATTTTCATAACAAAACCCGACCTTTCCCGAATTCATGATAGAAGGAGCGACATCAGAGGAGCAATGACGCATGCGCTGAGTGCCGAAGAAGTCACAGAAGCAGCAGACCGCCGTGCCCGAGTTCAGTCTTGTGCAAATCAGTACGGCAGAAAGACGTGTGATCAAAACGTGGTAGCAAATGGAAGTGCGTGCTTCATGCGCTGTGAATGGGCGCGTGGGACTAGTATTTTAGATTTCTATCGACGCCTATAGAGCGTTTATGGAGACGACGTCATGTCCTGTCAAATAGTTAGCCGCTCGTGTTGAATGTTTAGTGAAGGAAGGCAGATGTGGCACACGTAGATGTGGAAGGGCGCCCAGATCGGTCTTCATCTTCCCACTTCTAGTTCCACGCTCCCATTCATAGCGTATGACAGCACGCTCTTCCATTTGCGACCACGTTTTGAGCACACATCTTTCTGCCGTACTGATTTGCACTAGACTGAACTCGGGCACGGCGGTCTGCTGCTTCTCTGTCTTCTTCGGCACTCAGCGCATGCGTCATTGCTCCTCTCATGTCGCTGCTTCTGTCGTGAATTCGGAAAAAGTCGTGTTTTGTTATGGCAATGTGTTTTCTCACTTTGTATTACATTTTCTCTGTGGATAAATATGACGAAACTTACTTTCGGAACGTCCCTCGTATTATTCACTTTTAAAGGATTTTATTTTCATTTTCGTCCCAGTGAAATCAAGTTACTGTATAAAATATATTAAGATATTTCTGTTATCCACCTATTCGGTTATCCGTCACAGCACTGGTTCTGGCAGTGACGGTTAATCGAAGTTTTACTGTAATTTTAAAAAAATGATCGATTTATAAATCTAAATTCCGAAACTCTTATTTTTTTTATTTACGAAATTGCTCAATGAAGACTGTTGGAACACATATGCCCTGTAATCACGAGGAATGGGACATATTATGCCTGCGGAGGTATATTTTTCATAAAGATAAAACACCTTTTATTTGGCATTGTTGTCTGCTCTACTCATTGTTCATACTGCCAAAATTATTGTGGTTTCGGGGAAAAAACTCGTCATGGAAGGGTTAACATTTTGTTTTGCAGCTACGCGAGATCTCAGATATCGGGGACAATACTTAAACTAGATGTAACTTTTCTTTTAATTTTTTTTTTCTTTTCAACTGGATCGTTCGTTTCTGCATGTTCAGAATTCCATACTACCGAGATTAGGTATTTTCTTATGATCACTGGATTTTACACTACACTACTCTAAACAGGGATA
The DNA here is from genome assembly GCA_013235015.1 of Araneus ventricosus. Classification (NCBI taxonomy): domain Eukaryota; kingdom Metazoa; phylum Arthropoda; class Arachnida; order Araneae; family Araneidae; genus Araneus; species Araneus ventricosus. The sequence continues at coordinate 21,352 of BGPR01003099.1, read as the reverse complement.
TTTAATTATAATCAGCTTACACCTTGCATTGCAGTTTAGTCATAAAGTCGATTTAACACAATCTACCTGTAGCAATTTTCCAGTAATTGGGCTGTCTTACATAAAACCCACTGGTGCAGTGCTTAAGTTTGGAGAGGGTGTGCCAGCTCAGGTGTCGTCCTCCGTATCTGACAGCCGTTCAAAATTACGAGGTCCGTCCCAAAATAGCCTTCGTGTTGGTTCAAAATGGGTCATTAATATAATAAAACTAAACTAAACCACATAAAACACAAATAAAACTGTCAGATTTAAAACTGCGTCTATTAAAAAGATAATATATTTAATTAAACAAACTTTTTCAAAAAAAGATACATTTTATTAGTGTACTAAAGAGCAGATATTTTTATTTTAACTATTTTCTGCTTTTTGATCTTGAGATCAATTGTTTCTCAATCTCATTACCAGATGGTGCCACTGGTACTGAATCAAAATTCAATTTAATTCATGATTAACTGATAATTAAGTGCTGAAAATTTTAAAATAGTGTATTTTCATTCAGAATACACAACTGTACATGATTTAAGAACTCTAGTCAGGTAGTGAGTGGAAAATCGATTGCAAAACTCCATCCTTATGTACATGAAACAAGGCAAGTTAAATAAATGTGTTTGGAAACAATTAGATTCAATTACTTTTAGAAGAATCCTCCTATTGTCACTATGAGAGATCGCGCTTATCTTTCTCAAATGTGAAATGAATCTGTTTAGTGTTCGAGTACCATTACGGCAGCAGTAATCTGCCGGTAATTTTAGGATTACAGTGTCAAACTTCTGTTATTTTCCTAATATGAAACAATATTTGGAAATATATATCTTCTGGATGTCATATATTAGATTTTGAAAATCTCTTAGATCTTGAATCATTAAGTTTACCACCAGTAATATAAGCTTCGTCACATTTTGAACAATGTTAGACGGTCAATAGAAAATTGTTGAAGTTTATATTATTATTATTATTTTGGCGTTGGCATTAGAAACTGGAAGAAATGGGGTTTCTCTTTCAAAGGAAAAACTCTTTTGAGACAGAAAACTTAAAAGTTAAAAAAAAATTCCGTTCTAGAAAAAAAATCAAAGGAAAAAGGATACAATGACAATCTTAAGATTCTTTTACAGGAAACATGATAGAAGAACAAAAGTTGAACAATTTCCTCCAACGGAAATAAAATACCAACAAAATAAAGTTCCAAATTAGATTTAAGGAGAAATTTAGTTTGCTGTACAGGAAATAATCGCTGTTAGGAATCCGCTATAATGTTATAAAATTACAATTTTTCAGTAGGAGCTTCGTCAAGCTTTTTAACCTTCAGATGACGATTGTTTGAAATCTTAAACATCCTTTTAAAACGGGATTTTGGCGAAGAAACCGAAAAATTGTTTTCCATTCTTTCAAGTCATTGAAAGATGAGATCTGTATTCCATTTCCATCACCTGTGGGGTTATATATTCTTCTATTTTCTCAACAGCTACAAATTTAGAGCCATATATGGGCTAATCCAATAGAACAGAGGTGCAAAATTATCTATAAGGTGATTAGAGAACATACAGATTAGTTGGGGAAGTGGAACGAAATCCTAAAGCCTTAACGGTACACCACCTATACCAGTTTGGATGAAGAGGAGATAATTCTACTGGTGCAGTATCTTTACCAGTTCATATGCAGAGAAAAAAATACCACGGGCAGAGCATATCGTCGCTCTTAGATCAAAATGTCGTATGTCAAAAACCACACACGACAAAACATATGGAATTTTGATGTAGCAACAGGGACCAATAACAGTATATGAGATTTTCTTACAACATACAACAATCACATATCACATACAGGGTGGTCATAAATTATTGGACCCATTTTAACAGTTAATAAAAAACTAATAATGTTACAGCTACGTTTTTTTTAATGAGAGCGCATTTTAAAAAGGATTTTTTTCAGTCAGGTAACGTGTCGTTACGGTGGTCTAGGTGCTCGTAAATTATTGCACATCTCCCACTCTTGGCAGCCATTATCTGCGAAACTGTAAAACTAGAAGAAAAATAAAAGCATGTATTTGTAGGGGATTTTACGCTCTTTAATTTGCTAAATGAATTGTAATTCGGAAACTGAATAGTTTTCGAGATATTCAAGAAAAACTGAAAAAGGAAACCAGAAAACGCGCATCGGCTCTGCTGATCGGTAGCCATTGCGTATCGAAATCTCTCGCTGTAGCAAATTTAGGACGCCGTAATGGTACGCCATCTATCTGAAAAAAAAATCTTTTTTATTTTCTCTCTCATTTTAAAAAAAAACGCAGTTGTAACATTATTAGGGGTTTTTTTGTTAATTTTTGAAATGGGATAATTTGTGATCACTCTGTATAACCAGGGTTGCTATGCGTCCCGCATATACGGGACTGTCACCATATTTCACTACTCAGTCCCGTATTGCTATTTGTCCCGTTTTTGCCCCGTTTTCTGCCTAAACTCAGTCAGTAGAGATAATTAAAGCAATTTTGATTTGTCATTATAATTTTAAAATGACTTACGCCCAATTTTATAATTATGTGAAATAAGAAAATGATATAACTAAGAAAGTAAACTGAACTTTAAAATATGACTGGGCTAAAAAGGATTAGCCTTGCATCTTTTTTTATTATTCTTGATTACTTCATTAGATTGCTTACACTTTATTAATTTTTCATCAGAGTAAAATAGACCATTACCTACCCACTTTTTTCATCATTTATATATTTAACACTTAAACGTCACGTATCAATGCTTGGAAATCATGGCAACCCCATGTACAACATACTGAGAGCAGATGTAGTTAACCTGTCTAAATGTTTTACATCAATAAAAGGCTTTGACAAATTTAACATACGACGATAAAACAATGACGATATATACCGTCCGCAATATGTAAAATGATAAAAAAAAGTTTACTAGCATCAAGAATTCCCTAAATTCAGAATCTATTATAGTAGAGCGACTTTGCAGTAAATAATAAAACTGTCTGACTATCTTACAAGAAATGAATTTTTCAATTATGTGATTGTAGTTGATTTTGACACCATTTGAAAATGCGTTTCTATCATTCTTTAATAGCGACATAAAGTATTATTCATTCCTTTCCTCCTTTTTCAAAACAGTTTACTTTTTCCTACTGTCCTTGTATCAATCACTTTAGAGTTCTTTATGTGTTATACTGACCATCTTTAAAAGAAACCTATTTTATAGAATGTTTCTTTTAAGAAAATTGAATAGATATTTTCTTAAAAATTTTCTGTCCTTCTTCTCTATTTTTTTAATTATTATTATTTCAGTAAATTTATTTGTATCTCAGTTTGAAAAATTTTAGCATTCCAAATGAAAATAAAATTTAATGTACCGTAAAACATATTGAAGGCTAGCAAAGATTTTCCCCCCTTTGTGAAAGGAGGTTTTTCCTTGTTTGTTTTCTTTTGTATTATATTTAAACTAAATATAACGTTTTCACTGTTTGTTTTTGCGTTGTAACAAACTGTGAACAACATGAACAAATTTGATAAATTTGTCAACTCGAAAATGACTAGAGCGTAAAAGGACCCCGTAGTGTTTTGAATAATGTTTTCATTTAGTTGACCTATCTATGCTATGTTAACGTAATAATACCAATTCGAAACAGGGTATGCTTTCAACTAGTTGGCCCATCTGTGCAACGTTAAAGTAAAAACACCAATTCGAAAAAAGGGCATGTTTTCAACTAGTTGACTCATCTATGCTATGTTACCGTAATCATACCGATTCGAAATAGCGCCGCGGGGTCATGTTGGTAAGGTCTCGGCTTCGGAACCAAAAACCGTAAAGTTCCAACTTCGAATCACGATTCCGCTGAAGATCCGGTAGGTATGGGGGAACAACTAGTTTAAGTTAAACCTGACGCCGAATTACAAACGCCCTCCCGCTGGTGTGGCGCGGAAGTTTGGAGATAGAGGCGCGGGTGCCGGATTAGGTGTCGTCCTCGTTGTCTGACTACGGTTCCATATTACGAGGTCCCTTCCAAAATAGCCTTTGTGTTGTTTCAAAACGGGACGCTAATATAGATAAACTAAACTAATTCGAAATATACTTTATCACGATTATTGCAAGTACGGTTAGGATTGAAAAATTAATAAGTACTTTAATCTCTCCCGTTGTTAGGCGGCCTTATTGCAGAATCTTAGAGGGTGGTGTGTTGGAGACCCAATACAACTTTTAATAGCGCTACGTCGCGCATTTTAATACGCATTTGTCTAACGCAGTATAGTCAACGAATGGCTCTTGTGCCAATACACCAAAACCAAACCAAACGGAAAAAGCCTTTGTGTTGCTTCAAAACAGGATACTAATACAGGTAAACTAAACTAATTCGAAATATCATATTTTATCACGATTATTGCCAGTACAGTTAGGATTGAAAAATTAATAAGTACTTTAATCTCTCCAGTTGTCAGGCGGCCTGAGTGAAGAATCTGGAATGGTGGTGTGTTCGAGACCCAATGCAACTTTTAATCGCGCCTCGTGAGCATCAAACCAGCTCATGACAAGAGTCATCATCTCTGTGTGGCGTGGAAGCATGAAAATTGGATTAAAAGCTGTGCTGTCTTCCTCGTCATCTGACCTCTGTTCAGAACCAGGAAGCCCGTGCTAAAATAACCTTGATTTAGCTTCAAAACTGGGTATGCATCTAATTTAACTTTGTTCTCTTGCTTTTCACATTACAAGAATTTTTAAGCATTTTAACATAGTGTAACCATGGTAACTGTTCGAATGCTTTTAACCAGTTCACCTATCTATAAATATATATCTTAAGTATTATGTTTTTTTAAAACAAACTCCTAAGAAGAATTTTTTTTTTAATTCTATTTACATGTGTTCTTCTTTATTTTGAAGTCTACAATATTATGGCAAGAATAATTTTTTGCGTCTAGACAGTAAAGTAAGACTGGAATGAAGAAACATGTTTTTAAGTTAAGTTATTTTAAAAAGTTGATCAGTGATAAAAGTACAAATTAGGTAAACAAAGCCATAGGGACATTTAAAAAATTCTCTATTGCACTTAATTTTTATTCAGAATCAAAAATTAAAATAAACACGAACTTTGCGCTTCAAGATATATGAATATAATATTCAGAAATTTTTCTCTGAATTATAATTTAAAGTTATTTTTACTCTTAAAAGTTAAAAGATTTGAAACACGGCAAACAGACTCCCGCTAAAACACGAAATTAATTTTATTATATCAAAACATAAATGTGAGATTTAGTTTTTTTTATCTTTTTACTGCTTGCCTCAAGCTCTAAATGTTTGTCTTCAGAGCCTTTCCACTTAAGAGTTTCTTGGAATTTATAAAACAGATTTATTTTTGCTTTTGAAATGTAATTCCGATTGCTGTTTTCTTAAATAAATTCATCATCAAAAATAGTCTGTAGACCGGAAATTTGATATCATAAAAGCCTTTTATGTTTATAGGATTTTAAACATAATAAAATAGACTTGATGTGATGTGTGTGCCCATGGTTGCTTCAGAAAAATATATTAAAATGCGAATGGGTGGTTTTCTATGGTATACATTTACAGGGCATATCATGTTTCATATTTATCTAAGAATAGAATGTGTAAAGTTAATTGTAATTTCTAGGAATTTATACTGAACCCAAATTACCTTTAAAGAGCTCGTATCGAATTAATTAATTGAATATTGACTAAAAGTTTATATTCAAGACATCCTCGGCATTTTTGTTTCTTAAGAAATTAATTGCATATAAATTTGAATTACTCGTAAGCATTTTAAATTTAAGAGCGATTCAATAACTTTCTTAAAATATGAGCAAAAAGTCAATTTTAAAAGCTACCTGAAAGTAGATGGAAATTTTTGAGAAAGTGAATCATGAACTTTTATTTATTATTCGCTAGACAAATGGATTCTTCAAAACTTAATTCCCTTTCTAAAAGAAGAGGTTTTCGCTTCATTCATTTGTCAAATTTAAAAATTATTAGTGTGCGATGGTTTATCTTGCAATTTTTAATGCTAGACCTGCTTCCCTTTTAATGCTGTAATTAAAGCCGACACCATCATTTTAAATAGCATGCATTTTCTTAGCTTTCCATTAAAATACAGGGTGTCGGAGAAAGATCATTATTATTTTAAAAAATTAATAACAAAAATACGAAAATGTGAAATGAAATGCAGTTTGCGGCAAAAGAAGAAAGAGATCTAACAGTTTTTTCTAGTATCAATAGTCTCAGGTAGATGGCGCTAATAACTTTCAGCTGTAATAAGAAAGGAAAATGGCGACAGATTTCAGGAGAAAGCGCAGTGTGTATTGTGGTTAGCGGAAACAAAATAACTGAAAACCGTGCAAAGAAAGTTTCGCCTGATATATCATAGTGCTTCACCTAGTGTGCCTTCAATTATGCATAGATGCAGAAGTTTAAAGACGTTGGAAATATTAAAAAAGACTCGGCGGTAAATCAAGTGCAGACTGAACATTCTTCGTGTTGCTAAAGGAGCTCACGTAGAGCTACACTGAATGTACTGAAAAAAAACAACATTAGTTACATTTCTGCATGCTTTTGCCGCAAACTGTATTTTATTTCACCTTTTTGTATTTTTGTTATTAATTTTTAGAATAATGAAGATTTTTCTAGGACACCCTGTACTTTCTTTTGTCACTTCTAATTAAAAATCTTTCATGAAAAAGACAAATCCGCAAATTATTATTTTTCTGAAGAACAATGGAAATATTTTTCCAATTATTTGTTTAAAACAAGCATTTTCTTTTCTTCCAGCCAAATCTAAACAAATAAATCATCATAATCAAGAGACCCTTAAAACATTCTCTTTCCTCTTCTACTTCTGGAACAATTTCCTGCAATAATTGATTTGGATGGGGCCAGCAGAGTGAGATGACAGAAGAGGATTATTATTAAAGATGTCTTGGCAAAAGGAAGAAAGGTGCTTAAGCGGATTAGGCTCCGTACAAAGGAACACAACAAAAATCGATAGAATTACTTTTGCTTACATATGCAATCCCTTGCTTGCTTTAAAGAAATGCGAGGAATCCTAATATATGCTGCTGTTACATTGGAACTCGGATGTCCAGTAACATTTGTTGGCAAGTTAAGTCGTATATTTATTATTTTTTATAGTGCGACTAAATAATCAACATTTATTACGGCGAGTAATGCGCGACATTATTATATATATATATATAGTTAAATGTTTCAAACAATCAAAGCATGTGCCACACTTTCAATATATACATATATTAATCCAAAAACCAAAATTAAAATAAAATTACCTTATCAATAATCATACAAATGAAATACAAAAGATAGTTTGATTATATACTATTACAAAACATAATGAGAAGTAAATACCAGACAATACAATAAAAACAAACGCATATTTAAAAAACATACTTATATAAGTATAAAATAAACATAGACCAAAATAGAACCCTATAGGTAATTATTATTATGTCTATCAAATTCTAAAAGAATTTTACTACACATAAGTGCCATTTCTTTTCATAATTCGTTCCATTTACATTAGGTGCAAAGTAACCTGATTAAATGTAAATAGTATATATTTAAACAAAAATAGATAGAATTATTTTTGCTTACAAATACAATCCCTTGCTTGCTTTAAAGAAATGTGAGGAACCCTAATACATGCTTCTGTTGTAATGGAACTTGGACTGCAAGTGACATTTGCTAACAAGTCAAGTCGTATATTTACTTTTTTTTGACAGTGCGTCTAAATATTCATCATTTAGTAATGAGCGAAATTATTTTATATATTTTTTAAACTTTGATTAGCCCTTAACAAAAATCGATAAAATTATTTTTGCTTTCAAATATAATCCCTTGCTTTAACGAAATGCGAGGAATAATAACATATGCTGCTGTTACATTAAAACTTGGATGTCTAGTAGCATTTGTCGTATATTATACTTTTTTACAGTGCGGTTAAATAATCAACATTCATTACGGTAGAACGCAAATAATGTGAGATATTATAATAAATATTTTTTTAAAGTTTTATTAGCCCAGAACACCTCAGTAGTCCATATTTACAACATTATCTGTTTTGCCTTCTATAAATTTTAAATAATTCAATAATAAATGCAGTTGTTTATTGTCTGCAGTCTTTAGCTTGAAGAAGGAGAGTTATTAGTTAAAAAATTAAATTAAACAGATACTATTTTTAATTAAATAGCTTCACCTAAAAATTAAGTTAAATTGGATTTCTTAATTATTTGTCCTGTATTTCTTACATTCATTCACATAGATTTCACACTTTTTGTTTAAAAATAACTATCCAATGCAGCGTTAATAAATGCATTGCAGGAGAAAAAAGGATGTGTATGCCACAACGGAGCGTATGACCTCTTTTATTTCCAAATACTCTATAGATTGTTCTTGGAAATATGCTTTCTTTCCAAAATTTTCTGAAGTTTTAAAGTCGCTTTACAAGTTTCTGCCATTCTACAAATAGCAAACTATAAGAATAGTTGATAAATTATCTATATCAGAGCTACAGACAGCACATTATATTGCCTTCACTAAATGTTATGTTCAGGCTAAATGAATCAAAATGTTTATGTATGACCTTTCCGGGTCATACTATCTTCATGAAATGTAAACTGGGTGAAAAATGCCTAGGTTGAAAGGCTTGGTTAGCATTGACATTCAGCCATGGATTCTGCAACTCGGAGAGCCTCATGCATTTAAAGAGAACAAAGTTTGATGGATAATATCAAGCCATCGGCCTGTTGTCAACCTATAAAGAATAATGACGCTACAGTTCTTACCTATACACATTCAACCACCTACCTGAAGGACAAGCATTCTCGAATTGTCAAACTAAGTCACGTACTTCTAATCACTTATGGACAATCTCAGTGATTTTGACTTCGTTTAATGCGTTGTTGGCGACTGTATGCAGCGGTCATGGTGACCCTAAATAGCTATTTTTTACACAAGCTCTCAAACAGATAATTGCAGTAGACTGCATACCTTAATACGCAGGCGTGGACCTCACTTTTGTAGCTGTTGGTAATTTGTAACACTGTGGAAAGGTGTTCTGTGAGCAATACAAAGCAGTCTTTTGTGCTTTCTGGAGTCGCTCATCCATGGAAGATGTTGATTAATGGAATGCGCCAGGTTTTATTCGTAGTCGCTGCAGCATTACAGAGAGAACGCACGAGGTGCCACTGTTTTCGATATCGAAGTTTCGAGGTATCATGCGTTTGCAATTTCTTCTTAGTGAATTTTTTATGAATTAGCAGCTTTGTTCATTTAGTTATAGAAAACCCGACTGAGAGAAACGGCTGCTGAATATGCTAATTATGTCATTTCTGCAGTTTTTGTACGCCAGCGGACTAATTTCATTTTTGCATGCGGCGATAAATAAAATATAATTGCTCATCGGTGTAGTTCACATTTTATTTTGTATTTTTTTAAACCTTTGCTAGCTGATATAAACTTTGCCTCTCTGCATGGAAAATTGAGGCAAGCCATTACAGGCAAAAAAGTATTAAATAATCAACGCATGTATCCCTTTTCCAATATGCATCGTAGAACTTAAAATAAATCTAACTTTTACTATTTGCGACAATTTTCCTTCTTAGCTGCGTCTCATTGTATGGCCTAGCGGTAAGGTCCCGACGTCTTGGTTGGAGGATTCCAGGTTTGAAACCCGATTCCACTGAAGATCCGTCGTGTATGGGGCCTTTTTTACGTTAAATCATACGTAAGCCAAACGTCCTTTCATTCCAAGTTTTGAGAGGGGGTTACGAACTCAGGTGTCGTCCTCCTCATCTGACCACGGTTCAAAATTACAAGGTCGGTCCTAAAGTCGCCCTTGTGTTGCATCTAAACGGCATGTAAATATATCTCAACTCAACGAAAGTTTGAAAAGTGGTATGTCCAGTGTCTCAACAAGGAAAAGTGGTGCTGGAGGCTCTTCTCGTCATATTTGGCTTTAACCCTTAAAAGTAATGAGATGCATAATGATACACGCTTGAATGTAACGGTTCATTTTTCTGCTTAGCAAGCTGAAAGATATAATTAGTGGTGTTTTTTAATTCCTAAAAATTATTCGGAGAATTTTTGCTATTGCAGTGAAACCTCTTTACAGCGGCCACCATCCGTTCCAAGGGAAGATGGCCGTTCTTAAGGGATTTCATACTTGGAAGTACAAAGATCTAATTCCTTATTTTTGACAAGGTGAATTTTAAGATTCACCTAAAGAAAAATGTACTTTATTCGAAAATTTCTAATTGTTTAATTTTTTTAAAAAAAAAGATACAACTTGTGTTTGCTTATATCTTTTAAGGAGGTAACATTTTTTCAGTTTATTTTTTTAACTGGAAGTAAATGCCTAATCGATTCGTCAGCTGTTATTGAGGAATGTGCAATACTATCATTTATTTTTTCTAATGTCTGTTGAACTAAAAGTTTCATTTGCTGATGGTCGCAACACATATCAGCAGCTTCTTTGTCAGAGGTCGAATCAGCCCCTGAAAGGCACAAATGAGCTCTTGACTGTCCTATTCCGGTTGACTTTTCTCTTTACATTGGAAAATAAATGATTAATTTCTATCTGATTTCAGGTGTTGGTTTTGAGTGTAAGAAATTTTTGTTCTTTATTTTCTCCCTTTTCTCTTACCAAAAGGTCCAATGTCAGAGCAGAAATGTATTTCATTGAAGTCGAATGCTCGGGATTATTTTAATATTATAGTAATACTTCGATTGACCGTCACTCGTTTAACGATTTCGTCTAGAGAAATATCAAGAAACAAACAGACATCTTTAAAATTGTCCAAGGATTACTTCTACACCCTACTGTATAAATATGGATGTGACTGTACTGTATGATGGCGGAAGTGACTAATCGTCTGTGGCGGAGGAGTCGAGCTGTATATGTTTGTATTATTCACTTTGAAAGGATTTTATTTCCATTTTCGTCCCAAGACAGCAGTGAAATCACATTACTGTACATGCGTCTTAAGAAATTTCTGCTATCCATCACAGCCCTGGTGAGGACGATGACGGTTAATCGATGTTTTACTGTATGCCTATGGGCCGTGCCAAACAAAGATGGCCATTTAGAGGGAAGACCGCGATACAGGGACGGCCTCTTAGACAAGTTTTACTGCATACGGATTTTATAACAATTATAATCCAAAAGAATGTGAAGGCAATGCATCATTCAGAAAGGCGAGTAAGATTCGACATATGAGTCCAAAGGGTTAAAAGTTAAATCGCCGCTCTTCTAATTTGTCTTCACACGGCATCTCCCTAAACGTGGGGCATCTATATCCCCACCATTTCCGGTCATTATGCTTCTTGTTTATTTCAAAACCATGTCATATAATCGTGAGGAAATCACAGCCCATTCCAGCGAATTCTCAACGAGATTTTTATTTTACGTAGTCCTACAGTTTATAAAAATTCTGAATTAAATATGTTTATATTGCGTTTATTAGCAATTATAAATTAATTCATAGCCAAAGATGGAATGATAGTCTCTGTGCCATTCAATTAATCTACATATCGTGCTGTTTTTCTTTTCTTGAAACGTTTTTGAGCGAACAAAAACTTTTCTGGCACTTTGAGCTGTAAACCGAATAAACTACACAGGGTGTAACCTAACTGATGGTCAGAATTGTAAGGATGATAGAACTTACCAAAACAAGCAACTTGCACCATACAACGTGGAGTCGAAAAGCAAGCAGAGAACCGCGAGAAGTTACCTGCGTGCGTGGTCAAAATGGAGATGACACTAACGACGAATGATAAAGATCAAATAGTCTTTATTATCGAAAACTTTACAACAAATGCTGAAATGCACGACCATCAGCCGCAATACAGCGCATCGGCAACGGAGTGAATCCCGATGCATACACAAGAAATGCCAGGAAGATTCCTGGCACTTCAAGACCAGTCAGTCCTTCAGGTAGTCCAGAGGAAATATAGCAATTGCAGATCAATCGAACAATGGCTTCTGATGTTGAGATTTTATTTTCCGCCAGTTTATATTTTTCAAAATCCACATGCAGTCACGCAACCTCGATTAACTCCTTCGTTTATTATAACGGGTTTCAACTGAAAACAGCTATTGCTAATTTATCTTCACGGTGTATTGTTTCTTGCATGTCGAAGTACATTAAGAGTGGCAGTCAATTTTGAGAAACCACTCAAAAATGCAGCTGACATAGTCTACTTTCACATTAAATTGATGGGCTCACTTTTATTTTAAAAATTAGATAAATCTGTTACAACTCCCATACAGGAGGCGTTGCCTTTTTCAATACTTTAATCCGGTCTTGTATAAACTTCTCGTTTGTTTGCGTGGCTGTCAATCAAGCGAAGGGTGGAGATTGCTTTTGTGGGAGTGGACCTTTCTCTCGATATTTTGGATCAATTAATTTGGAGAAGAGAGGAACTCGAGAGTTTCCTCTTGTTAAAAGCAAAACACTGTATTTTGGCCTTTTCAAGAGCTTCAACATAATTTCAGAAAGCTTTCACAGTTCTTTCGGGTAGTTTCCAAACGAAATGGTAGTTTTAGGCTCTAGCCCATATCCTTCCGAGCGCCCAATTATTTTTATCTTTTAGTTTTCAGGTTAGAAAACTTAGCTTTTAAGTCTTTAAAGGTCCATTTTTTTCGGGTAGTGGTATAACAAAATAACTTTAGGATTGAGACTATTGGATATGAGAAATTCATTTAACTTATTAGATGACATTCATTATTTGCTAATTAATTTTATTAATTACCAAGTCAAGACACTTCATTATGATTTGAGATAAAAAGCTGGAATAACTAAGTGTTTGCTTCATCGAAAAATTTGGCGAGAACTACGTCAACCTTAAAAATTGATGAATTTGGTGGGAAGTATACTTCCCACGGCCTTAGAAAGGATTAAAGTGAATGTACAGATCTTTTTTGTGGTTTTTAATTGTATCCCTGAACTCTTAAGAATAATTTATCCATGGTTGTTTAAGAATATATATATATACATATAAATGCGAACTATCTATGTTCGAACTGAGCCTGAAAAACGGAAAAAGAAGTCTCCGCCGCTGGGAGGGTTAAAATTTCTATAGTTGTTGATAAAGTAGGAATACAATGCAACTTTTCTAACTCGAAGTTGATTGGACCTCAATAAAAATTAGATTAATCAGAGAATTCGGATTAAGAAAAAATTTCTCTAAAAATGAGTTCAGCAAGAGAAAACGACTTTTATACTAAAAATGTTAATTAAGATTCATTTTTAAGAGGTTTAATAAATGATATCTAATTCATAAATAAAAACTAAGTATTCTGAATAAATAAAATGCTAATAATTATGATAAAAAAATTTGACAATTTAAAAATAATAACTTCAACAAATAATTAATTTTAATAAACAAGTAGTATACAGCACTCTGAATACAACTGTATAATAAGATTTACAATTAAAATATAAAAAAGTACAATTAACATCTAATGCGTTCAAAGCTTTTTAAAAAGCGAGATAGATATTTTTATTATATGTTTTTCTAAATGCGTTTTGCAACAATAAAGTTCACCAACGAAATTAGGGTGGTGCATGAGGCAAATGAACTATTCAATTTTGCTTTACTAATAAACATTTTTTTGCAAATGGTGCCTTAGATAGTGACGCAGCGCTACTGTCGATTAAATCTTTAAATATTTTTGTTTCTTTATTTTTTCAGTCTTCCCAGTTTTGTTTAGTTATATTAACGCCCCGCTTTGAATTAATACGAGGGCTATTTTGGGACGGACCTCGTAATTTTGAACCACTGTCAGATGACGAGGACAACGGCATCCCCTTCTCCAAACTTCCACACCACATCAACGGGTGGATTTTTGGCGCCCTACGCATAATTTGGGGTGCAGCGGGCCCACATAAGCGGCGTATCTTCGGTGGAATCGGGCTTCGAGCCCTTCGACCCCGAAACCGTCACATTACCACTGGGCCACCGCGGCCCTTCTTTTCTCCCAAAGCGCTCCACTTGTACCACATACTAGTGAAATTTTGTTTCGTTTGGAGCCATAGAACCGGCTCCAGAGCCTTCTCGATAGGCGAACTTAAATTATAACAACCCTGCATAATCGAATCAGTGTAATCGGAAGAATATTTTACCTGAGGATCTTTAAGAAAGTATACCAATAAATATGAGTCACACTTGCCTTATACCTGAATAGTAAGAGCGGAATAAACCGTTTTGGTTTATATATTTGGTTTATATAAACCAAAATATTTCTTAATTCTGATATACAGGGTGTTTAAAAAATACGTGGCCAAACTTTAAAGGTAGGTCAGGCATACAGAAACAAGTCATTTTCTCAATCGAGCATGGGGTATAGGAAACGCAAAGGGGATTCACTACAGGGGCTGTTTGTCAGTGAATTAAGTAGATGAAATGTACAACACAGATTGAGTGGAATACAAATTTACTTTAACACAAGAACCCAGTCGCATGAATAACAGCATGCAAAATGTGTATCGCCTCAGAAGGCAAATCCTTTGAACACTTATTTATTCTTCTCCAACTCTCCTTATTTATTCCAAAGGTTTGCTATTGGTACTGGTCATTATCATATCTGCCATGCCGCAAATGACGTGTAATGTTGTTATTAATGCAACTGGGTTGTTGTTACTTTAATAAATTTGTATTCCACGCAATCTGTGTTGTAAATTTCATCTGGTACACTGGTGTCCAAAAATAATGCACAATTTTGAAGATGCTACAAAATTGGAGTTAATATGGATATTATGGCTCACAATTAATTGCTGAGAATAGTGGGACATACTATCATCGGAACTCACATTTTATAGTGAAGATTCGGTCACGAGGGCCACCAGAAAGGTATGAAGGCGAAAATGGAGTTGGACCCATCCTGTTTCACAGAAAGTTGATAACTAGATGTGACTTTTATCAATGATTATGTTTGATGTGCGTAATATTTACATGCATTTTCGTAAATCCAGCACAAACATTCGGGAAGATATAAAGGTTTTCTTAAAAAGTCCCAAATTTTTCCGCGTGTTTTTTGTTCATAACATGCAGAGTTTCCTTCCAAATTGTACGAAACGTACAGAATACTTGACAATATGTAAAAGAAGCATTGTATTAAAATATAATTAAGAAATTTGAATATTACAAGAAATATGCGCATTTCCAATAAATAATTTTTTTACTGCGCATGTGCGAAACGTAGCCTAATTTTTTTCATAACTTCAGAGCCAGATATATAGGACAACTTATATAAAAATTCCAGTTCAATACCATTAGTATTCATAAAGATAGAGGCATTGCAACTTGATGAATTTCTGTACACTCTAAGAGAAGCTAAATGATGAGGGGTTTTCCACGAATTGATATTCTTGAAACTTGAATATTCGAATAGTAATCGTCGAACTATAATTTAAATTATGTATTTAACTTATAAGTATACATGAGTATTCAGGATATTCAACTTTTATAAAATTCATTAATACTGTTCGAAGATTCAAGTTTAAAAAATTTCAGTTTGTCCAATAACCCTCATCATTTAGCTTCTCTTAGAGTGTTCTGTAATTCTACAAGTTTCAATGCCGATATCTTTCTGAATACTAATGGTATTGAATTGGGATTCTTATATAAGTTGTCCTATATATCTGGCTCTGAAGTTATGGAAAAAAAAACGCTACGTTTCGCGCATGGGCAGTAAAAAACTATTTTCTACAAATGATCATATTTCCTGTAATATTCAAATTTTAATACAATGCTTCTTTTACATGTCGTCAAGTGTTCTGTAAGTTTCGTACAATTTGGTGGGATACTCTGCATGTTATAAGCAAAAAACATTCCGAAAAATTTTGGATTTTTAAGGAAAACCTTTATATTTTCCCACATATTTGTGCTGTGTTTACGAAAATACTTGTAAATATTATACACAACAAACATAACCATTGATGAAAGTTACGTCTCGTTGTAAGCTTTCTGTGAAACAGGATGGATCAAACTCCCTTTTTGCCTTATTCCCTCCCCCCTAATTGCCCTCATGACCGAATCCTCACGGTAAAAAGTGAGTTCCAATTATAGTATGTCCCACTATTCTAAGCAACTGATTGCGAACCATAGCATCCACATTAACTCCAATTTTGTAGCATCTTCAAAATTGTGCATTATTTTTGGACATTAGTGTACATTCGGTTAAAACAAAACCTTAGAAGAACAATACACAAGTTAATGGTGGTTCAAAAATTATACCAATGAGCAAATGGTGAAAACAGGATGGTAATGCATAATACGTACTACCAAAGTTGGAAGAAAGTAACTGGTTAAGTTGTATATATTGTATTCAATACATAATTTCATTTGATGTAGTTTTCCGATGCTACTTAGCGGGAAATTACTGATATGCACTTTAACCGGAGAAGCAATGATTTCTTTGCATTAATTTGTATCAGAAATCACTAATCTGTGGTTTTGTGTGGTGTTTGATGAAATTACTATCGATCCTGTAACTGAAACTTAGAAGACAAAGGCAAGCATGTGAGAATAAATCTGAGAACCTAACAACTGCAAGCCGATCTCTCGTCGCTTCATTCACCAATCTAATCTGCAGCTTTAGAGCCATTATTGATTTGAGAAGAAAGAATGGAAAAAAAAAAACAAGGAGCATCTGAGTTGTTTGTTTATCTCCTACCGCAGGAAATTAACTCTTGGACAAAAAGCTACTCAGAAATCCCACTTTAATGAAAAAGAACCAATACAAGAGTGTGATTCTGTACTTGCAAAGAGTGAACAATTAATTATAGTCAGCGACAACTCAAGTTGACAGTACGGTGAAAACTACACAGTGTATCATTACGCCCAATGAAATAGTGTACGATAGTATAGAATCCAGAATACGATACTAATGTATTTAAATGTAATTAATATTGTGATGTATTTTGGCTCCATTTTCGACTGAAATCAGACAATTAATGGAAAAAATAAATCTTTATTCTTTACTAAAGCAAAATCCCAAAGTCCAGGGAAATAATAATTAACGAACCTTAGTGCGACACAAATCCTGCATTTCATTATACTCTTGGTAGTGGATGGGAAAAACCTCCCGGTTTTAACTGAAAACCGACTTTTTTGTTTCGGTTGACCTGTTTTTTTTCGGTTATTTTTTAAAATCCAATAACCGTGTAAAAAAATACCGGATCGGAAAATAGACTCGATTTTAGATTCGATCTGACTAAAATTTACTAAGTTATGAAGCTTTGAATTTCATCATCTTAGGGCAATCAACGACAACCGCTTCCTCGAGGCGTCTGTTGGTTGTTATTTTCACTTCTTTTTTTGAGAAATACAAAGTTCAAGTCTTAAAGTAATTCATTTTCGCGACAAGACTTTAAAGAAAAATGTTGTTTTGATTAACTTAAAGAAAGTTTTAAGTCTCGTGTGCACAGTAAATCAAATTTTTAGTTTTCAATGTGTAATCCATTTGAATGTTTTCTGAGAAAATTATTCTGAAAATGGTAACTGCATAAAAAATGAGACAACTTTTTGTTGTGGGCCAGTTTATATGAAAGTTGCAGTTAAAAACTACTGTTATCATAATTGCGCACAAGCTATAAACCCTTTCCGATAATCAGGGTGATCTGGTTTAAATAATCAATTGATGTCATATTACTGATGTCATCACTTGCACTCATATTGCACTTGTTCCTTGATGGCAACATGATCTAGATTCAAACGAATAGTGAAGGAATCATTTTAATTAATTAATCTGGTTGATAATTAATTAATCAACTAGTTAGTTTGGTTGAAATAAATAATTTTAAACATGATGTGTTTCTAAATTGTTTTTCGTACAATTTTTGACTAATATAAATAAGATTTTTGCATAAAAATTTTATTAGATTTGATAAATATTCCATTAGATCGCTCTTGTACTTAACTATCATTTATCGCTTTTTGTAAAATTAACACTTTTTCCCCACAGATTGTTCATTGTTCTTTTCAATAATCCGAAAAAAACAAAGGTCCATCCAAGAAAGACATAAAATGAATTGGGAGGAATCTGCGTAAAAGATAACAGATTGATACCAGTTTTTTTTTTTTTTTTTCATTTTCCCAGAGAATTTAATAGTGGATTTGCATAAAAATCCTTACTTTTTACATATTCCATGAGATTCCTCTTATTCTTAGCTATAACTCTAAACTCTACAACCTAATTTCCTTGCTAATTGCACTTTTTATAAGATTAATGTATGTTGCTTCATCTACTCCTCTTCCACAGCAGAAGCAAAAACACCAGGCTCTCAACCCCGTTCCCGGCTACCAACTAGGGATGGGAAACACTTACCGGTTTTAACCGAAAACCATTTTTTTGGTTCGGTTAACCGGTTTTTTCGGTTATTTTTTTATCCCAGTTATAACCGGTTATTTTTTTAAAATCCAATAACCTGGTAAAAAACCGGATCGGAAGATAGGCTCGATTTTAGGTTCGATTAGACTAAAATTTACCAAGTTATGAAGCTTTGAATTTCATCATCTTAGGCCAGTCACCGACAACCGCTTCCTCGAGGCGTCTGTTGTTTGGCAGAATACTGAAAGAGTTTTATGAACAGACAAATATTGGCCAACGGATTGATTTCCTGTAAAAACAATATTAATAAAAAATTTCTCCACAAACGGCGTTTGTTTCTTTATAAAAAAAAAAAAACGAAAACCGGTTATTTTAAAAAAAACGGTTATTTTGAGCGGTTATTACCGCCAAGTTAAACCAGAGGAACTCTGAAAAAAAAACTTAAATAACCGAAAACAGGTTATTTTCGCAATAACCACCATCCCTACTACCAAGTAGTGCAGCCTGCATCGGTGTGATAGGTGGGGCTGGAGCAAAAAGAAACGCTTCCGACACCGGGAATCGAACCCGGGCCTCCTGGGTGAGAGCCAGGTATCCTAACCACTAGACCATGCCGGAGACACTCCTCGTTCACTGCTTTCTGTACTCCATATTAGTTTTGGGTCTTTCGATTGTTCATTGCTCTTTTCAATACTCTAAAAGCGTAAAAATCCATCAAAAACGAGATCTGGCGATTTTGGTGGAATCTGGGTAAAAGGATTGGATTGATGCCAGCGCCTTGTTTCCTTTTTTTTTTCTGAGAATTAATTTTGAGTAGATTTAGAAATATAGTTGCTCACTCTACCATTATTTAGTTCTACTGCTTTATGGGTATGAAGGTAAGGAGACGGTATTTCTTCCTTTCATTTTGGCATCAAAATGTTATTTTGAAAATATAAGGAATTGAATTTTACATTTTTTCCTCTTTCTTTATTTTTAATTTTACATTATATGCGTGTAACATTATTCCGAGGGTGGAGGGTGAACAGTATAAATTCATATCCAAAGAACATAGCAGTTGCTGACGAACGAAGAACAGTTTATTTCATTTAATAATTTTTAATTTCTATGTTTCAGATAATTTCAGGTAATGTTTGTATATATTAAGCCAGGATGAAAGTAGAGAGTAAGAGGGCAAAGCGCAAGTCACCGGCAACGTTTTGAACAAAGAAAAAAAGTGATTGCAACGTGTCCGAATTATAAATACTGTGAAAACTGGGAAATCCCCTGAACGCTTTAGAGCCGGTTGAATCCGGACTTCTTCAAGTTACAGTGACAGTTACTCTTATATTAGAATTTAAGTAGAAATAATAAATTATAAATCAAAAGTTAAGGGGACATACGCCCTTTAACCTCCGAAGAATGGGGAATAAACTTACGAATTCGGTACATTATATCTCTAAAACAAAACATTTCAAAAACTAACTATTTTTTCCTAGAAAATTTAATCAATATAATAAATATGGGTATAATATTTGGAGAAAAAATGAGATAGTCACCTTGCGCGCATGATTACGGATAAAATATTGGTCTAAACACAATATTTTGGGTATCAAAGTAATCCAAGCAGTCTGTTTAAGAAACTGAACCTCAATTTATTAACATTTAAATTTAATTTCTGTTTTATATACCAGTTTAAAATAAAATTGTTAAAATTTCAACATTTATAATACCCCCAAAAAACATCTTTGGTGAAAAAATGTACAAAACTGTGGTTCAATTTGTAGAACATAGCACAATACATATTCAGTACAAATGTTATGTAAAAGTATTCGATAGTTCTTGAGATATCTTGCGCGCAATATCAAAAACAATTTGAGATATAGCGCTTTAAAGATATGGTCATATCCAATATTTACGTTGAATAGCTAATACATTTTCCTTCATAACTTTCATAATTATGGGAACATTTTTAACGCAGGTTGTTTTAAATTGTTGAGAAAAGACAGGGGAATAATATATATATTTTTAATAAAATCGAAAATTTTCAAGGTTTAACAGTGTTATGTCCCTTTAAGAAGCGTTTTTTTAAAAAATAGGGACAATTGAAATCATTACATGCATAACTGGTAACAATCCTTCCCTCTCTAACTAAAGATTTATTTATATTTTATGAACCAAGTCTTCAAATTTTTCTCTTTCTCCTTTATGGTAATCAAGAGACTGTTTTTACGTCCCAGTCGCATAGAAACATCTAAATTCCTTCGAATATCGCAATTTCTTTCCATTTTTTAGCAGATAAATGATGTCACATCCAGAATTCTTCATCGAACTCTATTATTTGACCAGCAGTCTAAGAGACAGACGATAAAAATCATATTTTTAAGTTTTTTGAAAAATTAAAATAATTTTTTATTTTATTTACGGTTGAAACTGAGCAATTTAATGACTTAGCTGCTGGATTTTAATCTGGTTAATTTTTTAAAAAATTAAAGATCTTACCTCAGAAATATTCGCTTAATTTTTGGATAAGTTTGGGAATTTTTTTTAGTTAATTTAAATTTTTTACGTTTTAATTATTAAAAATCTACGTATTCTACATTTTGATATACTGATGTCATGACATTTATAACTTTCTTGAATAATAAAACAGGAATATATCTCTTCGAAAAAAATCGAAAACATAGCCTTCAAGCCATTGTTTATTTGCAAGCACCATTTTGTAATTTAAGAGAACGTTTTAATATCAGATAATAAATTGAAGTCTGATGAAATAATAACTGAAAAAATAAAACTGTTTTGAAAAAAAGATTGCTTACATATTGCATTAAAAACATTAACAAAATGTGCTAATAGCCTCTGTATTACTTGAATTTGGAAACTCAGATTAGCTACCTTATAACAAATACCCAAGGGTTTCGCTCGGTTAACAGAAAATTCATGTTAAATTTATTTAACAAGACATCTTCAATTAAAC
>BGPR01003098.1:128485-149602 GCA_013235015.1 Araneus ventricosus | reverse complement strand
GCACTTTTGTGGTCATAAAGACCGGATAGGTGAATCAAATACTTTAAGGTTAGTGTGGCTAAAATTGAAAGCTGCTTAAATTTTGCCATTAATCAATGAATGAATTAATTTACTTCATTGCCATTAATCAATGAATTAGCTTATCATTAATGGAAGGAATATTTAATATTTTTTAAATGGAAAATACTGCAATTGTGTTTCGCATTCTTGCAAATCAACCTTTTCTTAGGGAGAGTGAATCCTTTTGGCCTCAGCGCCAATGCATGTTTTGTTGCTATTGTTAATCCATTGTTGTCTCCTAATCCTACTTGATATAGCCTAACTAGACATGGACTCATAATAGAGGGAGAGCCTGAGGTAGAAGTTTCATTTCGGTCGTATAAATGAAAATAAGTTGCCTGTCTGGAGAACTTTCAAGGGGAACTGGTTCACATTCGTGTTTCTATGGGGGAGGACGGTAAACAGTCGGATCCCACCGAGAAATTTGCTACTAAAGCAACTTGTAGTTTTGCAGTTTTCGAACAATGCTGGTTGAGTGCTAATTTATTGTAGTTATGTCAACGTCCCGTTTTAAATCCTTTTTAATTTTTTTACTCTTAATTTTACCATTAAATTTTTCCATTGTCAAATACTAAAGTGTTGGTAACTATACACTTGTAATTCACGCTCGTATATTCTATATTCATTCCAAAACAGCATGATGAAATTCTTTCAACATTCTTGAATAACAAATCAAATGGGAGTGTTGTCACGAGATTTCATTCCGAAAGCTTCGACATTATTCTTTTATTATCGCATTGTGCAAATATAGGTGGGAAGCAAACACTTATATCCACATATCCAGAGATAAATCAGGAAAAGGGCAATAACTTAAAACGCTTTTTGTCAATTTTATTACTCGACACAGCAGGTAATAGATGTGTAATCTTGGCAATGGTGTACAGTATGCAATAAGATACAAAGTAACAGTAAAATCAATAATCAGACAATCATTTTATTTCAGAAATTATAATATGTTTAAAAGTAGCAAATTAGCTTTTAATTTTCACATAGATGAAGTTTCTTCAGAAAGGAGTATGATACAACAATGCAATGTTGTGGAAAGCTATCGGCTATGCTGTCAGTGGTATTGAAAGCAAGCAAGAAAGTCGCTTAGTGAAGCTCTCTAGTAGAGATTCTCAAAGTGTTGAGATGGTCTGAGGTGGAGAATTGAGTGTACTTGCGATTATACCTAGAGTGTACTAGAGTGTACTTGCGATTATACCTATACCGTATTACATACCCCAAACATGCTCGATGGCATTTATGTCTACAGATTGATCTGGCCATTCTAGCATTGTCGTCTCTACATATTCTAGCATTGTCGTGTGGTAGGATGAATTATCTATACAAATTTATGCATCGGGCATCTCTTTCTTGATTTATCGAAGGTATCCAGAGAGCGAATTTTACCATCTGGTATTTTTTAATAAATTAAGAAGGAAGAACTACGCTTCCAGCAGTAATGTCTTAGAATTGAGCTCGCACATGCGCGGAAATGCGATAGGAACGATACGATATTTGCAAAATGCTGGTCATTCTTGATTCATTTCTGATTCATAATAAACATTTCGTAGCATGCGATATGGCTGCTAAACCTATAAAAGTATAGATATTAACTACTCCAGTTGAAATAATCTGTCTCTTTTGAAATCATAGGGTGGACAATTTTTTTCTTCTATTCTATTCAGTCCGTAGAAGTGTGTTCGTGTGATTGATTGCTAGTGACGGAAAAACTCCACTTTAGATTGAGGAAAGAAACCAGACCTTATCTTCATCCACCTTAGCGTTAATTTGCCACGCTCGTTAAATAATTTTTCACGCTCCTTTGTATTATGTTTTTCACAGCCCTATTTCCCTCGAGTGGCTTTATTCTGTCCCTTTTTTTCAGTTTTCCATCTATTTTCCATTGTGGGAAAGTGGGCAAATATTTTACAAAAGGAAACACACAATTTTATTTGAATGCAGAGAGTGCAGCTGTTCTTCAAATCCAGTAGACATCCTATTAACAATAATAGATAATACTCCACTAAAAGCATAGTTAAAGGAAACCAAAAAAAGATGCAAAACCAAAAAAAGTTTATGTTCTCCAGTTCAATCCATATAACTCCAGTTTCGATCGAGGAAGGAACCCAGACCGTCCACCTTAGCGTTAATTTGCCACGTTCCTTCAATAATTTTTCACGCTCCTTGGTACTATGTTTCTCACAGCCCTATTTCCCACAAGTGGGTGCGTGGGTGCTAATTTTGTCAATCTTATTCAAATTTCCATCTATTTTCCAAATTTAAAACGTGGGCAAATATTTTACAAATGAAACACACAATTTTATTTGAATGCAGGGAGAGCAGATGTTTTTCAAATCCAGTAGACATCCTATTAAAAATTATAGATTATTCTCCACTAAGACAAAAGTTAAAGGAAAAGCACAGTAAAAAAAATATTTTTTGACGTGCAAACGTCTTTCCGCTCGTTGCAGTGATATTTGGTAAAACTTTCTTGTGTGACAAAATACCATCAGATTTGAATCGCGAATAACTACGAGACTAATAATGCGAAAAGAATGGTTGACACCACAACAGATATATCATATCTGTAAAAGTTTGTCGGATAGTAATTGTTTTGCCGGTGACGTCATCGTATCAGTGTAGGCGCATGTGCGTGATTGTTATGAATTAGTTTTATGTCAGGTTATAAATAAGTGTAGCGTGGAAACGCGTTTAGCTAGGAGGTTGATTGTGGTGTCATTTTAAAGAGCTTGAGGAGCATTACTAGGACCCAAAGTTAGACAATAAAAATATTTATTAGAATATAAGAAAAAATCGGTATTAAAATGAACATTTCAAACTCCGCATGTTTTTTTTTATCATAACAATCAGAGTTTTCTTACGAATTGCAGGAAACTTACAGAAAATTTGACAATACGTAAAAGAAACATTGTATTAAATTTTAATTCAAAAATTTGAATATTACAGGAAATATGAGATTTGTAGTAAATAATGTTTTACTGCGCATACGTGAAATGTAGTTTCATATATTTTCAACAGATGGCGCCATCGAAATCTTGTCTAAATAAAACATAAGAAAAGCTCATTTCGAGTCCGCGCCGTAGATTTTTCATAAAAACGACGGGATAAAATCATAAAACAAGTAATTAGTATTAATATGTAAATTAATTATCAATTTTATTTATACAATATTTACACAGAGTAGTATAAAGGTTGCAGAATAGATAAATGCCACGTTTATCGCATGTAACAAGGGTCTGTGGAAGATTGTGATTATCTATTCTGTAACCATTGTGTTACTCTGTGTAAATATTGTATTAAAGAGTTTGATAATTAAATTAAATATTAATACGAAACACTAGTTTTATGATTTTATCTCGATGTTTTCATGAAAAATGTACGGCGCGGACCCGAAATTGGTCTTTCTTTTATCATTAAATTCCGCACAAATTCACTTGATGTTTCACTGTATGATCTTCAGCAAGTCGTTTTTAGTCTCACTCGAGAGAATGCAGCAAATTTTTTAGTTCAGCCAGTTCATCTCGAACCTGAATATATATCACAAGGCCTTCAAACATACATCATACAAATTCAGTCTGACTATGGAAAAACATTCGCATTCTTCCATAAGCAATAATGAAGGAGGATCCCAGGATAGAAGGCTCTAGCCCGTTATTTATGAAAACGATTTATTCAAAATGTAATCATCGATTTAATCGCTTTTAATTCACAGTAGGCTCTGCGTATTTCATACTTGATCAGCAGAAACGTCTCCAGAAAAAAACTGAAGCTGGAGACTGAAATCTTAAATGTATTCTTATCGCTGTTTCTTATAAATTTTTAAAAAAAATATTTTATTGAGATGGGGGCCAAAATACACTCAAAGCAGAATAATTCTGAGCTACGGTGAAAATAAGATGAAAAAATAACAGGTCATCAACGCTTTTGTAAACTAAGGGGTCTATTCTAATACCCCCGGTTGGGTTGGTTTTTCCGACCGTTAACAACGGAAAATTGACGTCTCCCAACACAACCGGGGGTACGAGAATCTACGCATTAATCTATTCTAAAACGATCATTTATTATTTATTTTTTGAACTAAATCAATTTATTTGGAAATTAAGATAAATTCAAAGGACTTCACAGAAAGCAACATAAAACAAATGTTTATTTTGATTTTTAGATAACGAATATAATAGAAAAAGCCGATCCCAGGAGAGAAGGCTCCAGCACGATAATTATAAAAACGATTTATTGAAAATGTAATCATCGATTTAATCGATTTTAATCATATTAGGGTCTGCGCATTTTATTCTGGATCAGCAACAACGCCTCCAGCAAAACACTGAAGCAGGAGACTAAAATCTTAAATGTATTCTTATCGCTGTTTTTTTTTTTTTTTAACCTTTGACGATTCTTAAATTTTTATCCCAATGGGTCGATTCCTGTGCCAGGGGTGCAACAGTACAGTGCGTTACGGTGAGAAGCATCCATGTTTCTTTTAAGATAACCATGACACCGTTTATACAATACCACAGCTAGATGAATCTGAAGAAATGGAAACGAAGCATGATGAGACAGAGGAAAAACATACTGGAAATTCGAATGACAGTTGCTCGAATACATGTGCAGCAGCTCAACAAAACGACAATGAAGAATATAAAGAAACGAATTCACAACTTACTGAAAATGATAAACAAATCCCATTTACGCCTGCTTCAAAAAGAAAAAGAAAATATAGTTTGTTTGCCGGCAACTCCACCAACGCACAGCATGAGCATTCTCTTGATACTTCGATTCTTGGTTCGACGTTCAGAGTTCGGGCGCATGAAGTCAAGTTGAACGAAAGTGCCTCTTTTAATTCATTGTCAGAAACTTTTGAACCCGCTACCAATTCTAAAAGTGAAGTTCGCGGAGTTTATAAAAGAAAACCCATTCCAAACAGAGATGATCATCAGCAAAATAAATATCTCTCAAATGTTTCCACTTTGCGCTTGGCAGCATCTAGTGAAAAATGGGAAAGTTTACCAGATGAGAGGAATTGGTGTTCTTTAAATAGTGGAAAACAGTTCTTTTCTGATTCCGTAGAAGGCACTTCCCAGAAAACCTTTTCGAATTCCAAAAATACTCCTGACGCTTCGACCTCCTTTATAAATAATACCTTTTCCCTAGGGAATAAGAAACTAGATAAAAATGTGTTTGATGTGTCAATAGATCTGACGGATTGCCCAATTTCGCCTGAAGCAGCCTTGAATGTTCCAAGTAGAAATGGGGATGAGGATGCCACCGTCAAGCAGCATCTCGAGTTCATGAAAGATGGAGAGGCTGCGGAGGGACTTTCTACAATCCGCCCCGACTCAATCAGACCTGGCGAAAAAAAGCCACATGCTTGCTATATGTGTCCTAAAAAGTTTAAACGGAAAGGTGATCTTGTCCGTCATCTTCAAACACACACGGGTGAGAAGCCCTTTGTTTGTGATGTCTGTGGAAAAGGATTTACTCATAAAGGACACTTCGACACACATTATAGAACACACACGGGTGAGAAGCCCTTTGTGTGTGATATCTGTAGAGAAGGATTTACTCAAAAAGGAAACTTAGACAGACATTATAGAACACACACGGGTGAGAAGCCCTATGTGTGTGATATCTGTGGTAAAGGATTTGTTCAGAAAGTAGATCTCGACATTCACTACCGGAAACACACGGGCGAGAAGCCCTATTCGTGTAACATTTGTGGAAACGGCTTTTCTGACCGACAAAATCTTACGAGACATGTCCCGACTCATGAAGAAAGAAAGCGTTATAAATGCGGAGTTTGTGGCAAGACTTTCAGTAGCAACGCTAATCGCAATAAGCACCAGAAAGAGAAGCATCAGTGAAGTCAATCAATACATTTCATAAATTTCGCAGAACCACTACACAAGATCAAAATAACTGTCATAAACCTTTTTTCAATTTTAATCAATTTCAATCATTTTAAGTAAAAGTTGACAATTCATAAATTTTGTGTGAATTTTTACTGCTTTGACGAAGAATATTTTCTGACATCCGATCGAAGTATAACTTTTTATCTGATGGATCAAACTGGACGAAAATTAAATGCTTTCATTTTATGTGTTTCTGTATATATGCTTCTCTGTTTTACTATAATTATGTATTTTATACAAAACTTTTCAAATGCTTTAAAACCTTCTGCATACTCTTAACTGTTTAATGCAGATGTCCGTTAACTGAAAGGATTCGAAGAGAAATGCTATCTTGAGGTTCATTTCCGGACTCTCAGTGGAGAGAAGCCTCGCAAGCGAAAATTGTGTTGTATGACTTTCACGGATGAAAGTAATTTCGATGAGCACTGAAAGAGAGAGCATGGCGGAAAGTAATATTTTTATAATAATACATTTTTATAATGCTATTTTATTATCTGACGAAAACTGAACTTTTTATTTCGAGAGTAGTTTTATAGAAGTATTTAATTTTAATTTTTTGACGAATTGTCGCGTTTTTATTACTGGAAACTACAATGTTCTTAAAAATTTAAATTAGTTTTTACGAGGTCAGAGAAATAAAGAGCTTACTTTCTAATAAAATATTTCTAAAATTTTTAATTATTTTTTTGTATGATAAATGTTTTTACTTTCTTAGATATATTTTGAATACATAAGAAATGTCATTTCCCAAAATGTGTTAAAAATCTCAATTGTGTTATTTTACTTCATTTAACTGATAGACGAAGAGCAGTAGAAGGTCTCTGAATACGATTTTTAAAAAGGGGAAAATTTTCTTTCACACTCTCTTGAATTCATGATGTATCAGATAGCTAAATTGCTTATTACGTAAGAAAAATATGATTTTATCTGTCATACCGTATATCCCATAAACAACACTTTTATTCACAAAAATTGACTCATATTGAATATTTTTGTAAGATTTATGTAACAATAAAGACTTTTGATATTTTTATTTACAGTTCTGGTGTGTCCATATAGTTTTTTAATTCAAATCTTCAAGAAAATAGATAATTAGTTCAACTTTTCCAAACTTTGCTGCATATAATAATGAAATCCCAAACAGCAGAAATATTAATGTTTTCACGTTTAATATTTTTATTTTTTTATATTTTATATATGTGGTTGTCAGGGATGGCCAACTGAAGACAAGTTCTTTAAATGAAAAAGTTTAATGATGATTTAGATTTACAGTTAGATGATTAAATATTTACAAAACACAAAGTAATAATCGTTGAAGAGTCACACACATTCCCTTCGTCAAATTCGTCTTTGGAGCAAGCGTCGTTTTCGAACATCCCGTCTGGATGTCAGAACGTCAACTGGGCAGTTCTCCTTAGATCCGCTAGAGGCGTGGCGGGAATGACGTGGGATGCCGCCAGTCTGGCACCACAATCTCGGCCTTCCTGGATTCGGCTGGTCCTCCAGACGACACTGCAATTATACAAACAAAACAGAAAGAAAAAGAAACACAACAGAAATCGAAGATTACAAAGTTCTGAAAAAGAAAAAAGAGTTCATGATATTAGAGTTCCAACATGGTGTTCCAGGGTTTCAAGTATTCAGCACATGTTGTCGTAAAATTGGGTCCTTCGTGGTTTCCCTCTTTGACGACGTCGTAGGTATTTCCTCCTTTTGCTCTAGTGATACTGTAGGGTCCAA
This sequence comes from Araneus ventricosus, assembly GCA_013235015.1. Lineage (NCBI taxonomy): Eukaryota > Metazoa > Arthropoda > Arachnida > Araneae > Araneidae > Araneus > Araneus ventricosus. The sequence continues at coordinate 141,887 of BGPR01003098.1, read as the reverse complement.
AATACTTCGGCTTCAGTTTCAGGTTTGGTCCATACTGAGTTCTTTTGATGGCAACAAGATCTCCAACTCTGTAAGATTTTGGTTCTCGTCTTCTTAAATTGTACGTTTTCCGGTTTTCTTCTTGAATCTTGAAGATTTGCTGCTTCGCATGCTTTCTTAGTTCTTCTCTTTGAGCTTCAAAATTAGCTTGGAATTCAGCTTCGACCATTTCTTTGAGCTTATCTAAGCCTCCAGTATTCATCTTAGTACCAAAAAGCAATTCGAAAGGTGTGGTGTCGATACTTCGTTGATAGGTGGAATTTATCGTTTGCTGTAGTTCATTTGTGAACTTATACCACTTGTTTGGATTTTCCAGGGATAATTTTGAAAGAACTGATATGATGGTCTGGTTGATACGTTCAATCTGTCCATTGGCTCTTGGCAGGCCAGTTGTAATTGCATGATGTTTTATTTTTTCTTTGGCACAATAATCGTCAAAATCACCAGAGGTAAAAGCTGTACCTCTATAAGAGATTATTTGAAAAGGGCTTCCAAACACAGCTTTTTGAATTTCCAACTTTGCTATCACTTCAGCTGATGTTGTGCTTTTTGTAGGATAAATCCATACAAATTTAGTAAATGCGTCGATGATTGCCAAAACATATTTATAATTTTTATTCGTACTCTCCAAAGGTCCAAGATGATCAATGTGATACGTGTGCAACGGCGTGTCTTCTTTTTGTAACGGGTGCAGAAGACCCTCCTTTTTTCCTCTTTTCTGATTTATCAGGATACAATGGACGCAGTTGGATATGATCTTCTCTACTTTTTGTCTAAGTTTGGGGATATAATAATAATCTTGAAGGTGTTTCTCGGTGTATTTAACTCCAGTATGTCCTCTTTCATGTGCATTTCTTATAATTTCGGTTTGCATACTGTCAGGCACAACTACTAATTCTTTACCCTCAACAAATTTATACAAAATTCCGTTTCGATCACAATAGTTTTCGTAAGCAGAAATTCTTAATAATTCTTTTATTGCTTTTACTTCATTGTCATTATCTTGAGATGATTTTAATCTCGGTAAGATGTTATCAAATGAGATACAAAATATGTCTATGGGAGATCTACTTAGGGCATCAACATGAGTCATCCGTGTACCAGAACGATGCTCAATGACGTAATCGAATTCTTCCAGCAATAAAGCCCAACGTGCAACGCGAGTAACCAAGTCTTTTTTTTGCATAGTTTTTTCGAGCGCGGAACAGTCTGTTACAATTTTGAAAGGAATTCCTAATAGGTAAACACGAAATTTCTTTACTGCCTCTATCACAGCAAGAGCCTCAAGTTCATAACTAGAATATTTCTTCTCGGCGTCTGTTGTTTTCTTACTCATGTAATAGGTAGGATGGAAGTTTTTATCATCAGGGGATTTTTGCATTAAAATAGCTCCGTATCCCTCTAAGCTAGCGTCAGTGTGCAATTCAGTTTCGTAATTAGGGTTATAAATTCTTAATACAGGTTTTTCAGCTAACATTAATTTTAATTGATTAAGTGAGATTCTTTCCTCTTCACCAAATTTAAACTTTCGGTCTTTCTTCAAGAGATCACTTAATGGTCTGGCAATAGTGGAGTATTTTGGTATAAACTTTCGGAAATATCCGGTGAGTCCTAAGAAACTATGAATTTGTTTTAGATTAGCTGGTTCCGGAAAATTAAGGACAGCTTTAGTTTTTAGAGTAGATGGGAAAATTTTACCATCTTCAACGACATGGCCCAAGAATTCAATGCGCTTCTTCAAAAAATGAGATTTGTTAAAGTTGATCTCTAGTCCATATTCACTAGCAATGCTTAGAACACGTTCGACTCGTTCAATTCCTTCTTCAAATGAGGAAGATAAAATGATGATGTCATCCAAGTATGGCAGAACAATACCATCATTAATTAAAGGTCGAAAAATGGTGTTAATGTATCTTTGAAACACGGCTGGAGAATTACATAATCCAAAAGGGACTTTAAGGAATTGATATTGGCCTTCATGGGTGACGAAAGAGGTATATTTTCTACTATCTTTGTTTACATCAACATGGAAGAATGCATTCTTAAGATCAATAGTACTGAAGACGCGTGATCCTTGCAATCTGTCTAAAATATCCTCGATTAATGGGAGGGGAAATCTATCCTTTACAATGACTTTATTTAATTTCCTATAATCGATGCAAACTCGAGGGGTTCCATCTTTCTTTCGGACGATTACCACTGGGCTACTGTATTCTGAAGAACATGGTTCTACAATCCCTTGTTCTAACCATTCAGCTACTTGAGTTTGGACAATTTTTTTCTCTGAAAATGGTAATCTACGAGGCTGATGGGAAATAGGTTCATTACTTTTTACCAAAATGCTCAATTCAACATCTGTTGTTTTAGTTTTGTGCGGTACGTAATTTAAAATTGATTGCTGTACCTTATCTTTAAAAATATTTGGAACGTCAGGTCCAATGTTTAGTTCAACTTCGTTAGGGGTTACATCAATAGGTAGGACGGATAATGACTCAACTTCCTCTATACGCTGAAATTTTTCTTTAATCACAATTCCATCTTCATTAATTACCGCCTCACCTTGCATCAATACATTCATACCAACAATCACATCATAAGACATAACATTATTTTCTACAACATATATATCTGCATTACACTTGAAATCATCAATTTTAATGTTACCCTTAAAATAACCTAATGGGTTTACTTTGCATTTACCAAATCCACTTAAAGAGAGATTCAATGGGTACAATTTACACATATTTAATTTATCAAACACTGATTTACGAAGCAATGTCGCTTGACTTCCAGTATCGATAAGTGAATTAACGCTTATATCTTCAATTGTTACTTTATTGTCAAGCCTTGGTTTGAATTTAACGTCTAAGGTGGCTACTTCTGGTTTAGACTTCGTTTTATCACATTCTGAAGCTTTATGTCCGAAGGCTCCACATTCAAAACATTTAAATCCTTTATCCTTATGTACACAGAATCGTGAGATATGATTTGGGTCACCACAGTTAAAACAAAATTTACTCTTGCGACTTTCAAAATTATTATATTTCATTCTTTCAAACCCACCACCTGATTTTACTTTATTTGCACTTTCGTTTTTAGAGCTGAATCTATCATCATGCCCTTGTTTCGGTTTTGATTTATCAAAAGAATTATATCTAGGATTGGAATCATATCTTGCTTTGTTTTTATCGAAAACGGCTTTACTTTTCGCGTAATCACTCTTTATTACTTCATAAACTTTAAGTTTTTCTTTAAATTCAAGTAAATTCTTACATCCGTACAAAATTGTTTTGTTTTCTTGCCTATCATTAATACCTTTAATCACATAATGCATTAAAGCGGCATCTTCAATTTTACCAGAACTGCATAATTCTTTCATTTTTAAAAAGTATTCTGGAGCGGATTCAGAATCCCTCATTTTTCTTTTACTCAAGAGTTCATGCAAGTGAGCTGAATTTATCTCAAAAGAAAATTCATCGACCAACGCTTGTTTCAATTTTTGCCACGAATTAATTTGTGGTTCCGTTCTTACAAAAAGAGCGGCAGTTCTGCCAAGCGACCTTTTAGCAAAGATAAACTTTTGTAAATCTGACAGACTAAACAATTGGGAAATGTTTTCAAAGTGATCTAACCAATTAGCTATATTTTCATGCGATTCTGCATTAAATTTAGAAATGGCACTTTCGATATCGGAATAATTTATAACAGTATTCTGAGCGACTGAGCTTCTACACTTATCAACAAATTGCATATCATAAATCTTATTTGCATCACATTGCATATTACACTGCGCTTCACACTGCATGGAAGAATCTCTTTTATTTGAACTTTCACCTTCGAAAGAATCGCTTTTTTTATTTTCTTTTTCGAAATCATTTGCCGTTTCTTCATCCAAGTCTGACTCATCGATATCTGCCCGCGAAGTTTCGGCTAACGCTTCAAGGTTACACAAGAAAGAAAGAATTCTTTTTGATACTTCCGGCTTTGAGCCATCAAATGAAATGTTTAAAATATTACATATCGTAATGAGTTCGTTCAGCGAAAATAACTCATCTACACTTCCTAACTTTTTTTTAAATTCTTCGCTGTCAACTTGAAAATCAAATCCAATAAATTCTCGTATTCTCTTTCGATTTGATCTATCGCCAAGAGAACCGAAAAGGAATTTATGCAAAATCTTTATTTTTTCTGTCTTACAATTCTTCAATGCAGTGCTAATTTCTTGAATATCATTTAAAGTAGTCATTTTAACAAAATGAATGCTACTTACCCCTTTCAGAAGAAATGATATATAATCCGGTTTCGTAAATAATCAACAATGTCCACTTTCACATTTTTTTGCACAAAGTTTTTTTTTTCACACGGTTTAAGTTATTCAGTTCACCAAATTTTCACAGTCTAAAACAATCGTCAAAAATATTTGCGTTTCATCAATCGTATTGCATTCTATTTATCATATTGCATTCTATCTATCATATTGCATTCTATTTATCATATAGCATTCTATTTATCATATTGCATTCTATCCCACTTCTGAATTGTGGGTGTCAGGGATGGCCAACTGAAGACAAGTTCTTTAAATGAAAAAGTTTAATGATGATTTAGATTTACAGTTAGATGATTAAATGAGATGATTAAATATTTACAAAACACAAAGTAATAATCGTTGAAGAGTCACACACATTCCCTTCGTCAAATTCGTCTTTGGAGCAAGCGTCGTTTTCGAACATCCCGTCTGGATGTCAGAACGTCAACTGGGCAGTTCTCCTTAGATCCGCTAGAGGCGTGGCGGGAATGACGTGGGATGCCGCCAGTCTGGCACCACATATATTGTATTTTTAAATGTTTTAAAAAAGTTTTGATCACATGCAAAATGTCATTTCCAAAAGCAATGCTATCCTATTCGTATCATTTCAATGTATTTCTTTCCATTTTTTAAGGAACGGAACAGTTAAATTCCACCGGATATGATATTTAAAGGAAAAGTATTTCACTCTATGCTTTTCTAAGTGTGTAATTATTAACTAAGACACGAAAGAAGTATTTACTACATTAGTATTACATAATGTTATTTTATCTTTAATGCCCAATATTAAATTTATAATAATTCTAAACATGCATGGGAGAGTTCTTTTACATGCTGAATATCTCTTATATTTGTTATAATAAAGAGTTTTAAATATGTATTTAACTGTTGTGTATCTTGATATCTTTTTGCTGAAACCTAATCTTCCAGAAATTAGCTGATTTTTACATCCAGTGCAACAATCTACTGCATTTTAACCCCTAGCTCAATTGTCTTGTCAACTGTTTAATTAAATGACACTTTCTATTTTTGGAATGCGTTTTCATTTCAATTAAGCTGAGAACCTAAAGGAAAAGTTGAAATGTTTATGTATTCCAAGTAAATTGTGTATCCAATTGTAAAGTCTGTGACAGACGTTTGCGTTTATAAGTTTAAAATTGCGATAATTCGATGCACATACGGCGTATGGGCAAGCCAGTTAATGTGTTAATAACCGACTTCGTAACTAAGAAAAATTCGAGAACTGTTATTTGTCTTCAGTGTGTTATATATTCGAAAACTGCTTTCAGAGGTGGAAACTATTACTTCAATATTTATTCTACATGTGTAAAGTAATGACATATGTTCAAGTTAAATTTAATTAATCACAATGTGCCATAATATTGTCAAAAATCCGTACAATATTTAAGAAATATATGTATATATAACTTATTTAACCTCCGTCTAGCGCACTTTTGCAGGAGATACTTATATTGTACATCGTATTACATACTTATATTGCTGTTTATGAATTAAGTTCAATTTTTATTTATATGATCTTTGATTCGTACACAACTAATAAATACAATTACATAAATAAAATTTTCAACGTACATTTTTGACGAACAGCACAATATAAATATGTAATACGATGCGCGATATAAGTATCTGCTGCTTACTCTCACCCGCTGAGAGGTTAAAACAGATTATGAAATTAGCTTTGGTGTGTTAATATAACCAGTTCCTGAAGTTTCTTCTAAATTTTCATGATATTAAGCGTTGAAATAACTGTTTACTAACAGACAAAAAGTTAATTTTATCTTTTCTTATTAAATCTAAATAAGTTGTTCTAACATTCAGATTCATGAGTTTGTATATTTTAAATTCATGATTTAAAATTTTATTTTCGGAATTATAAATTGATTCTTAATGCTGGAATTGTAATGTTAAGTATCCGAGATGAACTGAGAAATCACCAGAAAAATTATTAAAATTCTTTTATGGAATGATATTTATTTAAATTTCTCATGTTTTAGATTAACATCCATTTCAGATTATAACGATTTGTTTAAATAACAAAATTATCTTTTATCTTGGGTGATTCTTAAATAGAATCCCAGATACGGAAAAAAATGTTGATTAAATTATTCGTTGGTCACTATACATTATGTATGATCTTCTTGAATGTTTAAAACAACTTTTCTATAGATTATAATTTTTATAAACAAAAGACTTTATTAGAACATTAAGAAATTCTCAAAATGATATAATTATGTAGAATATGGGGGGGGGGGAGACGCTAAATTTCAACCGGTATCATAACTTCAATTGCATTAAATATTTGGGCCGTGAAATATGTTGTAATGATGTAAAAGAAATGTATATATGAAGTTTTTCAACGATAAAACACTGCGTAGTTTCTGTTACAGAAAAAGCATTTAGATTTAGGTATCATCATTCAATTAATGTAACAAAAGACAAAAATCATTTACGCCGCTTTAAAGGAAATAGGAAAATATGTTATTCTATCGTCAGATGAGAAACTTGCTTGGCTACGATTTACTAAATTATTTGAGTGATATAAATTTCGTTCGACACTACAAGACGGAATTTCCAAAGCTACGAATTTCCCTACATCTTACCTAGATATGTCTTTCATTTGAATGAATTCCTTGCTTTCTATTCATATGTTGAGTGTATAATGCCATCAAGTTAATTATTATTTAATGACCATATGTTGACAAATTTGGAAACTAATAGATGAAATAATTATTGAATTATAAATTTTACGATCATCATAATTGTAAAGTGTTGAGTTCGTTTTCTGAAGATAAAATTGTAACAAAATTGGATGAAAATTTCACTCCATTTTAAGAGCAGTAAACAATAGGCATACTTTTCAGAAAGAAAAAATAGAATATTGATACATTCATTAAAAAAAAAATTCTTCGTTTGAAAGCAGTTTCATACAAATAGGCTGTAGAATTTTTGTATATAAGTATTTGTATGTAATTTTCTGTGGCATTATTCCATAATTCCTTTAGATGAGAATGCCAAATATACTATGTGCTTCAAATTTCTATCGAAGACAACTGAAATGAATAAATATTTAAGAACATTTTAAAATATCATTTTTTCTATATAAATTAACAAAATGATGGTATCTTTCTTCTCTGCAGCTGCTATAGGATTTTAAAATGCTCATCACATAAAACAATACGACTTAGTGACAAGTAATGCATTTCTCCTAAAAAAATTTGTTGTTCTGTTTCAGTGGCGTAGTGACCGGGGGGGGGAATGCCGGTTGTGATGCCCCGGGCGCAGGTTTCAGGGGCGCCACGGAGTCGAAATGCTACTGGCCGTTTCAAAACAAAATATGGATGGTTTAAAAATAATACAATACCCCATCTCCCTGTCTAATCCACTGATGATGACGAGGACTTTAAAAAAATCTTATTATTTTCCTGGCGCTATTCACTCTGTCTACGTCACTGGCCGTAGTACAACAAAATTATTGAGTAAGTTATTGCGTAAAACTTTAATGCATCGTATTTACAGGGTGTCTGAGATTTGTGGAACACATTTCAAAAATTAATAGAAAAAACCTAACAATGATACAAAAACGTTTTTTTTTTTTATTTTTTATTAAGAGCTCATTTCAAAGAGTTTTTTTCCAGCTAGAAAAAAAGCCGTTACGGTGCTGTAGGTGACCGTAAATTATTAAAAATCTCCCATTTTTGTGAGCCATTATCTGCGAAATTATTTAAGCTAGAAGAAAAATAAAAACATGCATTTGTCCTGAATGTTACGCTCTTCAATTTGTTAAATCACATGTGGTTTGAAAACTGAATATTTCTTGAGATATTGAAGAAAAACTAATAAATGGAAACCAGGAAACGCGCATCGGCTTCTAGCGATCGGAAGACACTTTGTGCAGAATACTCTTGCTGTAGCAAATTTAGAACGTCGGAATTTTTTTTTAGATTGCTCTCTCATTTAGAAAAAAAGTAGTTGTAACATTATTAGTTTGATTTTTAATTAATTTTTTAATGTGTCCCACAATTCTCGGGCGTCCTGTATTTGTTCTCTTTCAGGTTCAATATCTAATACATACGCCTGCAGTCTACATCTATCAGCTATTTTTAGCGCATTGCGATTTAATTTTTGTCGTAGAATAATCATTTGCATTCGCTCTACAACTAATTATTTTAATTATATAGAAAAAAAATTATCAAAACCGGATTAAAATATCCTAGAGTTAATTTGAATTCGCCAGACAAATTGCGACGATTTAAGGATAAAGATTCCGGCTGAAGCAGTGTTAAGTGAATTTTGTTTAAAATATGGACATTAATGCTGTGATTTCTTATCAATGCTTACTTTTTATACACTTGCAATACGACTTTATTTAACCTCCTAATTAGATTCCACCACCCATTTGGGATATTTTTCAGTATTTTAAGCTATTGAAGATTTTAAAGAATACTTGAGACATTAAATCGTGTCCAAATAATTTTTGTATTTAAAATTATTTGTGACGTTGACATAAATAAAGAGTTAAAAATGCAAAATTCCAAAATCCGATGCACGTGCCGAAGACGTCGTCGTATGTTAAGGGGTTCATGCTTATTTCTCCACGGAATGCGTTTGGATACAAAATTGTTTCCGAACGCATTCTGCGAAATACTGTGAACAGAAACTTCAAAGAATGGGGAAAATGTGTGAAATCGTCATTTGACAGCGATAAATGTAAAGAATAATCTAAAAAATAACAATAGCAGGAAATTTAAAGTCTGCAAGTTTTTAAATATGTATTACTGTGCAAAATCAATACTGGGTTATAACTGAAGCAAACAAGGCTTCGTATGTTATAATCATAAAGTAATTTCGGTGTTTATATTCGAAGTGTAATTTAGATTTTAATAATATCCTATATTGATCAATTAGATGCTACAGAATTCTTCATGTATTTTCTGTTCGAAAATTAAGACATTCTGATAAAAAAGTAAATAAATTGCCTTTTCAAAGTTTGAAAATTATCTGAAATTGTTATTTTAGGGCCTAGTTTAGCTCAAACTAGCCGCCTTCAACGACCAGCTGTTCGCCAGTAACATTAACAACCAGTAGCTGTGCTCGCAACTCGACGAATTGGCGGTTGTAGAAGGCTGAGGGACTCGAAAAGGGAGGGTGGTGGGTGGCAGACGAGCATTTATGACGGACCAAGAGGTCCTAAGCTTTCATATGATATAAAAAGTGTCGAAGTCGGTTCAGTGGTTGGGGCTAGAGAACTGGTTCGATCAACTTGAATGGATGGGAAATAAACCTATCTTAGAGACGAATGGAATGGGTTCCACTACATGCAAAGGTCCAACTTAACAAGCCTCGATATCCACATCTACAATTGCACTGCAGGGCCATAATTTAACCCCCCCCCAGGCAGTATGCGTGTGTTGGGACATGAGATGAGCTATTCAAAGTGGAAATCGAAGAATGTGAGGTCGGGGATCGGAGTGAGTGGTAGAGGATGGATGTGCGTTATGTGGAGTGGTCGTGAATGACGGCTATATTTTGAACATCTCATCAGATGATGATGACGAAACCTGTCCTGGAATTACTAACTACCAAACACCTAACCACGTAGTTGTAACAACATTATTTATCCGAAAAAATAATGTTGGTGTAATACATTAACTTTCCGTTTTTAAGCAATACGAGAGCCATTTCAGAGCGGATCTCCAAATTGTGAACAACGGGCAGATGACGAGGAGGATACCTGCCCCGGCACTGACGATGGCGATACTTCAGCTGCCACCCCCTTCCAAACTTCCGCACCACAACATTGGGAGGACGGTTTCCCCCTCCACACACACGTATTTAAACGTCCAAGAGGCCCAGATCCGCAGAGGATCTTCGGTAGAATTGGGTTTCGATCCCAGAATCCTCCGTCCTCCAAACTGAGACCTTGCCATTAGGCCACCGTGGTCATTAGTATAGTGATATGGAGAGACAGTCCAGCATACCCAGACGGTGCCTAGTAGGTCCAGGTCTCGATCCCTCTATACTCGTCGAACTGGACAAGCCACTATTTGATAGAGATAGCCAATATCGAGCTATCTAGACTTACTTTTGTCCCGAATCCTCCTCTGTAACTGATCGCTGTTGAGAAAGGCAGTCGCAAATACATTAACACTCGTTTGTCTGAGTGGTGTTTCATTTTTAAACAAACACACTTTCGTTACAAACAAATGAACCCCAAAGTTATTTTAACTAATAAGAGTTTTTTGTACGTTATAAAAGACTTGAAACATGGATTATATCAATCTGTATTCTTTTTGCATGAATATATTTGAAATATTTAATGAAGAAATGGATATTACTGCCGAAAATGACGAGAGATGCTCTAGTGCGTAAATAAGAATTTAACAGATGCTTATCTGGCAAAAGAATCTGTTATTGTGATTTTATCTGAGCAATTCATACGTAATTGTACTAACATGTGGCAGCATAACATTTTGTAGAACAAAAGAAAGTTCTTTTATTTTCGTTGCTTAATATTTGGTGTATATTTTGCCAAGAACCAAGAAATCGCGCGGAAGATCTGATGGATGAATTTCAGTGCTCGTGGTGCAGAAGAAGTTTTCACTCGAAGGATGATCATTTCTGTTTCTTAAAAAGAAAGCCTGCTAATGAATATTCCGAGTCCGATATAGATGAATTAGAGAAACTGGCAGAAAGATTAGAGGCAGCAACAAGAAATCAGGACTGCACAAGTGATGACTTTGGGTATTCAAATCCAAAAACACAAGATCATGATATTCAACTAAATAGTTCGCTTTATAGCGGCGGCAATTTCTTAACTAGGAACATTTTCCGTGGTGAGCAAGTCACTTCTTCTCCTGCAACATCATTTAGCACTCAGTGTCACGGAAGCAACCTTTATGTTTCAAGCTCTGATTATCTTGTTAGTGCTCAGCAAAGCATTTTAGAGGCCACAGAAGAGAGCTCTGAGGACAACTTATTTGTCCCAGTTGAAACATCACAAGGCGACTTTTGCGAGGCAGATGACAATAATTCGAATCCCTCCGAACAATTTTTTTCACACAAGGATTCCGGGTGGTGTAATTTGAGACCGGTACCTCAGATGAAATACAAAAATACGAGCTTCAGAGACGATACGATTACCTGTAGGGAAAAAGAAAACAAACCGTCGCAATTTATTCTTGGAAAAAGACGGAACTATTTCGATTCAATATCGGCTTCACCAACGTGCATAGAAAGAGATGGAAATAAAGCTGAAGAGCAGAAGATGAAGGATTTCAAAAAAATTAGAAATTTATCTGCCAAAGTCACTCAGATTGATGATTCCACATGTAGTGAAATTGCCACCAATAGTGAAGCATTGGGTTCTGTTGCTGATGTAAAAGATGTTTCTGTCGCAGGCCCCTCAGGAATCCACACACAGTCTCATAGGACTGCCAAGGAAAAATGCTTTGCTTGCGATGTTTGTGGAAAAGTTTTTGGTAAAAAAAGTAATCTGCATGCTCACCAAAGAACGCATACAGGCGAGAAACCCTTCGTATGCCGAAACTGTGACAAACGATTCACCCAAAAAAGCCAACTGACGAGGCATCTCCGGACTCACACCGGAGAGAAGCCTTTCGCATGTCCTAGGTGTGACAAGAATTTTGGGGAGAAAAAACAACTTGATGATCATTTCCGGACTCACACAGGAGAGAAGCCTTACAAGTGTAAATTGTGTGGTAGGGCTTTCGCGGCCCAAAGTAATTGCAGTAGGCACTACAAGACAAAGCATGGCGGAAAGTAATATTTCCTCTAAACTTACAAATGAAAAGTGTTGAACTTCTTTTTATTTTATAATACAGTTTTAATATGACTCGCTGACGAAAATTGAGCTTCTTTGTAAAATTTTTTTTTTTGCTTTGAACAACGTTTTTACTTTCTTAGAAATATTTTAAAAACGTAAGAAATGTCATTTCCAAAAAGATGTGTTAAAAAACCTAATTGTGTTATTTTACTTCATTTCACTGAATAACGAAGGGAACAGTAAAAGTTCTCTGAATATGATTTTTACAGGGAATTTCACTTTACGCTCTGTTGAATGCGTAATTTTTAGTTATCAGATCGATGAAGTATTTACAACTTCATATAAGTCTTATTTTATTTGTAATGTCGTATATTGTATAAATAACACTTTTATTGCTTGCATTAAAGATTTTGATTCATGTTGAATATTTTTGTAATTTTTTTTTATAATAAAAACTTTTAATATTTGCAACTGCAATTTCGGTGTGTGCAAATCTTTTATATTGTTCAAGAAATTAGCTAGTTGTTTCCACTTATCCAAACTTCTGCTGCATCTAATAATGTAATTCGAAATCGCAAAATATGAATGTTATTTTGTAATGTCAGAATGGAGTATGATAGAACAATGCGACGTTGGGGGAAGCTATCGGTGTGGTTATCAGTGGCGTTGTCAGCAAGCGAGAGTGTCGCTTGTTCCTTGCAGAGACTAGTTTTCAAATTCATTTCGATTTTTCAATTACAACATTTTTTAAATTTTGTTATGTGATTTTAAACCTACGAATGTTTTGCGCAGTATGGCCAAATTGGCGCTTGTGCCATTAAACCGAAATCAACCAACCAATCTTGCAGAGATTCTCAATGTGTGGAGACGGTCTGAGGAGGAGAATTGAATGTACCTGCAATTATCGCTAGAGCACCCCAAACACGTTCAATTTCAATCAAGTCTTGAGATTTATCTGCCATTCCAGGAACTAAATTCTCTATTGCTGAGGATGGACGACGCGAACCCTACATACTCTAGCGTTGTCGCCTGCTAGGATGAAGTTATCTATAAAAATTTATGCATCACGCATGTTTCCCTTGATTTATGGGAGGCATCCAGATAATGAATTTTATTGGCAGGCAACTTTTAATAAATTAAGTAGGAAGAACTACATTACTATCAGTAATGTCTTAGAATAGAGCTCGCTCATGCCAGAAAATGCGGTACAAACGGTACGATATTTGCTGTCCATTCTTGATTCACACACACAC